>DWRA01003295.1:0-12360 GCA_018250295.1 Spathilepia clonius | reverse complement strand
CATTCCAACTTAGTCCTCAGGGGTGGCAACGCATCTGTGTTCGACTTCAGGTGGAATTCTGGTCTTATCTAGGGTGGATCAGAATGCCCATGGGCGGCAGTTGCCACTTACCATCAGGTGGACTGCATGCTCATTTGCTACTCTACTACTACTACTAAAAAAAATAGAAAAAATATAGACCATAAGACATATGAGTTTATGAAAAAAGTTTTATACTTTGTTGTTACATAGATTGATGTCTATGCTCGTTTCTGTAGGCCGCACATATGTCTACAGGCATCGAACGTAACGTGTCAGACAAAACCATATTTTTCTATACAATATTTTGTCAGATATAGGTGTCTACGTTACGGAAGACATAAATACGTTCAAACACATTGTATAGAACGATATGATTTTGTCTTACCACGGACCGTGTTTGATGCGTCTGAAGATATAAATGGAGACTTAACCGCCTTAATCCTTTTACGCAATACACCAAACAGTCACGTATTTTCATAAGTATTTTAATATTAACCTTGCTGTTGCCTGACCTAGCATTATTTATAAGAGCCCATCGTTTAATTAAAAAATAAGCGACTTCTACAAAAACATTAATCAGCATCCTGTGTTGATCATTAACGAGTAATTAATGGATTGAACGCGTGGAAAAGCGATTTTTACGACGTCGTGACTAAACCGAATGCGTAGTAAAACGTGGAAAAACTAGGTTTTTATATGCATTCAACCGTTATTAGAACTACTCTACGATATTTCTTTTTGCTATCGGTTTTATGTGACTAATGACTTGTAACATAAATATTTCTCGTTTACGTACACGATGTAAATATGGAATGTAATCATTACTGCTGCATAAAAGCGCGCCAAACCATACGAGGTTCGTATCCATACGCTCAAACGAATGTACAATGCGATTTTAATGTGTCCCAAATACTTACAAGTTGCCATATAAATCAATGCAAAGACAGGTTTCTGCCAACTCGCTATTTGGGTTCGTAATAATTTAGATAATTTGACAAATTGTTTGCCGAAAGCATGTTTAACGAAACGTGCGTTGATTTGAGAACCGGATTTATGTGTTGTAGCAACGAGTAGTTTAAGCGTATTCATATTTGTTTTAAGAGAAAAATCATTAAATACATTCGCATTATAATTAAAATTTCTCAAAGCAGATTTCACGTCGCTCTGATTGCGAATGCTCGGCGCTCGGCCGCCGGGTTAAAATACTTAACTGTGGAAAAACTTGGATTACTATGAACGAATTTAAATTTGTTTTAAAACCGGGAACTTTGTAAAACTCAGTCTTCCTCCGGTGAACTTCTAAAGAAGGATTTAATGTCCGTTAAAGTCTGATAGTAACGACTTTCTAGTTTTGTTTACATAAATAATACTTTGCTTTGAACAGATACTGAGTTTGCAGCCATCAAGGTTCATAATATCGGTTACATTCTGTAATATTATGTTACACGAAGTTTATCTTCATCGGTTACTATGTAGCTTTCTAATTGTGAAATAATTATTAGATTCGGTCCATTTGAGATGACATGTAAACGTACGTTTTCATTTTAATAATAAATAGTATTACAAATAATGCACAGGAGTTGACAAAACGGAAACAGGAAGCATTCTGGTTACGTAATGTTAATATTTTATATAAAATTAGCTTAGACTCGCGGTTTTACCGGTGTTTTAAAAAATATTTAACATGAGCGATATAAATTTTATATCTTCAACAGTTTTAGCAAAATAGGCCGCGCGAGGTAGACGTTAATTTTATTGCGCGGAAAATATTCTCCAAAATAAAACGTAGCTTTTGTAATTATACTTTAGTTTTATTTATTTGCATAGATAAAGAGATTAGCGGGAGTTTACTTCAGTAATTAACTGCACTAAACATTAAAACATAAAACGCAAATCGCATAAAATCCTTTATAAAGTCTGTAGAGATGTCTCAATGTAAAACATTTCAGTCATTGTTAATAGAATTCCCAGGAATGCAAGAGACGAACTCAAGCAACTCAATTAGGATCGGTGCATTACATTCAAATGTACGGATGAATGAACTTGTGATTGGTTGAAGTTTTAACTTTCGTTCAATTTATTTCTTTACACTCTTATATATTCCTGTTTAATCTGTAGATTATTTTTGTGTGGTAGCAATTTAACCTGTTTCTTATATTTAAAGATATTCATAATTTATTTCTTATCTGTAATATCTGTAAGTATACAAGTAAATAAAGTTTAAGTGACTGTAATATCAAAGCTGAAGCTTTACTGAATGCATATGAAACAACAATTACGCTTAGGTACGCTGCCTATGACAAAAATGAAATTATTAATATTTTTGTTTTTTGTCTGTTTGTTTGAGGAAACCTCGGAAATGGCCGAATGAACATTTTCTTAATCGCAGGTGAAATCGCGGACCACAGCAACTTTAAAATGAATAGAAACAGTACACACTCACAACAGATATACATAATCATAACTAGAGTTAGAAACAAATGAGTAAAATATGCATAATAATCAGTTATATTATTCAACTTTGCTTTGCTACTGAAACAATGAACTCGTAACTAAAACTAAAAGTCGAGCTAAAATTGTTTTTCATGTAGCAAAATAGTCAACGATTTTTCGTGCAAATTGCCATTTGCAGTCTGTGGACATTTGTTTTAGTTTTTTCGACGCTTGTGGCGCCGCAGGGCGCAGCGGGCGGTCCGAGAAACACTAGCTCGCTTTGTCCTCGAGTCGAGAGCTATCCCCTTTCGTGGGAATAGTGGGAATCGGCTATTGACGCTGTTCCTTGGACTTTTTGCTCCTTCTTTGTAATTTTAATAACCATAAGTGCAGAAAGTGTGGTTTTGCCTTTGTATGTGATTATTCGTTAAATATTTCCATTTTGTGCTTAATATGTTCACATATTGTCTTTTCTGTGGTATTACAATATTGTCTGTGGTATTTATTGCAAAACTATTATTTTTTATCTAGGTACCTAAGCTAGCTAATTATTAAAACAAGTATCTTTTTCCAATTAATAGATTAGCAGCATTCATGGCGTATCTAAATTAAACACGTCTTCAAATCTATTAAATTCACAATTTACAAAGAAACAAAACAATGCCAGTGTCAATCAGATCACAATCTTTCGTAACGGTTACACTCGATTCCATCTCGACGAAAATTCGTTAATTTGAGTCAAGTCGTTATCGGTTACATTGTCAGTGGATGCGCAAGGCCTCTGTGTTCGATCAGCAGCACTCTATTAAAATCACACTAGATTAGATCTCGGCGCGGTTTAATTGAACACTCCAGTCGCGGTATGCGCGCCTGGTACCCGGCCCGCCGACCGAGCGAGAGCGCTCTACAAACCTTTTTCTTTTTGCTCCGCCGTCTTGCGTCCGATTCCTCTTTGAATTTTTCTTTTGTCCCTTTTGTTTGAGTTTTCATATCCTTCTGTTTTCCGGGTGGATTAATTTTAATTTCGATTCAAAGACCCGACTCTTTTGTTTCGTTTTACTTTGTACGTTCGAGGCTACATTATTAGTTAACCGCTTGCATGTGTTTGCGTTTATTCACGTTTTGAAAGTACTTTTTCAGTCTAAACTTTTATGCAAAAACTGACGTTGGAGGCATAATGTGTTATTCTTTGAGACATGTCGCAGTATGCACGCAAGAGTTATTTGAAATGCAACGAATTTATTTAAATTTAGAGATCTTTTACGTCTATAATTTATGCTAACAATTTGTAGAAAAGCCAAACCGTTTGTAAAGTTTTGACATTGAGTGCGTTTTATTGGCGGGACGTACATGCGGGATGGATGGGATATTTATCGAGGGGTCGCGGGATCACGGCGCCGCCGCCCACTACCAATTTGCCGTCCGCCCGCGGCGTCTAGGGTTGTCGCGGATTCTTTGAAATTGCCCATCATTTAATTTACTAACTACACATACAATGGATTAATGAAATATTGTAAATTATATTATAATTATGTCTAAAAATGTCATGTAACTTTAAAGACAACAGAAAGTCTATAGAAATACAGTATGTTTAATCTGTACACAGAAATATAGACAATACATTTTGTTGCTAGTGTTGTAACAATATTCCTAATAAATAAAAATTCTAAAAAACAAATAAATATTAAAAAGTGTCAAATTAAATACCAAAACATAAACTATATTCCGACTTCTTTAAGTTACACAATTATAGAAACAAAAAACGAATTTTATTTTATTCTCTAAATTGGTACTAATGTATAACCTGTTTAGATTTTCTCAGGTAACTGGTAGCCCTAGAGCTACACCAAAAGCTCGACTCCAAGACGTGTTCTCAAACTAAACGCTATGCTAATGTAATGGGGCTCCATTTAATCACGGCCCACGGCCAATTTCAAATTTTCAATGAGACGTTTGTAGTGACTTCATTTGAAGAGATTATTCCGCGGTAAACCTATCGACTGAATTAGATATATATTACTTTAGACGGATATTATCGCGGAATTGATACATTTTGTTATGTAACGGATACGGCGTTTTGATTCTTAATTGCCGATATTTCGGACTAGTTCCATGGATCGTGATGGATCGTCGTGGATGGAGATTTGCCGTAACCAAATCCGTATTCGGATGTGGTTTGCTTCTTCTCCATAACAAAACACCTTATGAAGTGGTGGTAAATTCTTGACGTTTAAAAAGAATTCTGGAAAGGATTTACTTTGAATAAAATATTTTGATTTTGTTCGACTCCAGTGGCACCAACACCACACCGATTTCTGCCTAACAACAGCAGTGTTAAGCGCTGCTGTGTTCTGGTTTGAAGAGTATGGTAATTTTCAGTCACACTGCTGAACCAGGATGCCTCTCAGATTGAGAGGGGTTAGGGCACAATCCACTGCGCTGGTCAAGTGCGAATTGGTGGACTTTATAAACCATAAAGGTTTTTTTAAAGAACTGTCAGATGTGTAGGTTGATTTCACTATATTTTCTTTTACCGTTTATCGTGTCTAGTTACCTATTTCTGAAAAACATTTTAATTACGTTTTATACTACTAATTCAAGTACAAATAAATTAACTACAGTTTGGCTTTGAAATAGATAGTACTTACTTATTTACTGTTTTTACTCTCGGAAAATGTCATTTAAAAAGACAATAGAATGTCTTGGAGCCGTTTTTTGCAGTAATTACGGAGACAAACTGCGTTATTACATGATTAATGAATTAATTACATTGACATTCCACTAAAATTACGCCGGCCAGGGTTACAAATGATATGAATTCTGCAGCAATATTTCTTTACAAAATGAGAGATGTTTTTTGTTAAGTTTATTCAACTTCTATTGTGTATTAGTTAAGAAGTTATGAAGTACCTCCCTTACTACACTTTTTAAATCGGAACACAGCGGCGCTTCACTATTAAGCAAAATAGATGTGGTTTTTCTTTTTATTTCGTTTTGAAAGATAACTTAGCGTTTCAAATGGCGTTAATGATACTAAAGTGCTCATAATGATCATGATCTTATTCAACTTCTATTGTGTATTAGATGACCCGGCAAACGTCGTATCGCCTTATAATAAAATAATATGTCAATATCTAAACTCTCAACGCCATCTATTTGACAGACGTCAAAACTGTTTGTATGGGAAAACGAAATTGTTGTTTTTACTATATTTCTAGCATTTTTTTATAGTTACTCGCCTTTTAAACCTCCCCTGGACTTCTACAAATAATTCAAAATCAAAATTATTGAAATCGGTCCAGCCGTTCTCGAGTTTTAGCGAGACTAACGAACAGCAATTGATTTTTATATATATACATTAGTTAAGAAGTTATAACCAAAAAACAATGCGATACAAAATGTGCTTAGTTATTATTTATTAATTGTAATACAAATCACTTTTATACAAATTTGTATTATCTACTATAAATGATGATAGAATATTGAGAAAGAGCGATTAATTACCTTTTATTGATCTTTAATGATTGTCTAAACTAACCTTATGTCCATTACCTATATACGATCGCAAACGATTTTAAAAACTAATGGTAGGTATTTAAAACATAAAGATTTTTTATATTTATTAATTCAACAACAAAATTCTGCTTATAAAGTATGAATCTATATCTGTATAAATAAATAAAATTGAAATTTCTGTTTGTTTCTCAAGATAAATGTTTTTTCACTAAATGTATATGAAAGTATATTGCTTCTTTACTTCAATAACGTGTTATCTTAAAACACAATTTTACAGTAGAGCGTTTTTTAAATTAAAAAAAAATAATTTACTTTTTTGTTTTTTTTTTTACCTTTATTGTAGATTACGTACAAACTTTAACACCTTAGCTATCTCAAATCATAAGATACACAGTTAAGAAAAATATTTTCTTGAAATTTAAAAAATGCTCTACTGTAAAATTGTGTTTTTAAGATAACACGTTATGGACGCAAAGGAGCGATATAATCTAAAACAAAAAATTTACATAAACCTAAGTCTTGCAACGTAATTCTACCGATAAAAGTAGTGAGATCTAATTAAACCAATTCTGCCAATTTATGACTTGGCAATCGCGTAAAATAATACAATATACGTAAAATGTTATATTATTAACGAACTAAGCGCTTTATTTATGTAGGTTTCTTTATATATAAATTTAGTCCCCTAGTACTATTTTCAATCAAGACTATTTAAAATATTTCATAAATTATTCTTATGTGATTATGTTCTCGTGCGATCATTATAAATGCAGGCTTCTGTAATAGCTTTATCCATAACGTAGTTACAGGGGGGTCGAAAATGCTCTGAATCGCTTCGAGAAAAGATAGTTCACGACTGTTTTTTTTTTATTTTGCTCGACTTGGCGGTGGCACTGCCGTGCCCCCTGATACACGATACTTATAACAAAAAATAATTGTTCAGATTTTTGTTTGTCTGTTTGTTTGTTTGTTTTGGTTAATCATCGAAACGACAAAACGTTTTCACGGTATGTTCACCTGAACATAGCGAATGTTATAAGGAGTAATTTAGACTACTTTTATTACAGACAAAGTATTAGGGTTCCCTTAAAATCCAGTCCGTGCGCCCAGTTTTATTAAAACTGTTGAATACATCATATACATTTTTCTAACGCGAGCGTAAAAGCGGGGTTTCAACTAGTTCAAAATATATTTTGAATCGAAAACCCCTTCGAAGAAGGCGGTCATTATGCTAAATATATATATCTGTGAGCGATATCTAGTTAGAATGCTCTACATTTGTTTGTAACATGTGTTTGTTGATCACGATCTACATATTATGTGTCGCACTGCACCGGTCCACTTGACGTTGTCTTGTCGACATAGTTGACATTTAAAAAGGTAACGATGGAAAAACAAACTTATTTTATATATTATAGACGCAAATGAGCATGCAGTCCATCTGGTAAGTGAACTGCCGCCTATGGATCTGTAATCAACCACAGATAAGATTAAAGTCCTGAGGTGACCACAGATACTTGCAATGCCTCGGATAAGTGTCTTACTACACTTTTTAATCAGGAATACAGCAGCGCTGCACTATTAAAAAAAATAGATGTGGTTTTTCTTTTTATTTCGTTTTGAAAGATAACTTAGCATTCCAACTGGCGATAAAGATACTAAAGTGCTCATAATGACCATGACCTTATTGACAATTTCCTTTGTGTATTTTTGTCTTATTGATAAAGTAGCAGTTAAATACAAACAATTATTTATTTATAACAAAATTCACGTTCTTAATCATTTAAGTTTCACACAATACTTCTTACAGCCAACGGATTTACGATGTATACGATACGATAAATACTTTTCGTTTATTATAATTATCCATTTAAGATAAATCGATTTGAAATTGTTTTGTTTCGTCAAAAGTAATCGAAATATTAAAAGTAGCATCCACTTAAGGCCATATGCGTACTGTATTAAAACGAGTATGTACATATTAACAATTTCTGCAACAGCCGACATGTTTAACACTCAATTTACGTGTGTTTCTCAAGCGGGTCGTCTCCGCTTCCAAACCGGTACTCGCGTGTGAGCAGGTAGCCGGATCGTAAATCACTACGGCGGTAATGCGTAGATAAGAGCTCTCTCATTTGTTTTTCCATTTCCCCGGAGAAATTTCTCGGCGACATTACCAAACCGCGTGACGTAACGAGCAATTACCTCGAAATCTTACAATTTCATAAGCTCTCGCCGATCGCTGCTAGCCTGGTACACAAAGGACCATATTTTCTCATTATCTTTCGTAAATAAAGCTTTTATGTTTACTCGACAATTCACCTTGGTGAATCTTTTGCATAAAGTAGGCCGGTGAAGATTACAAAGTAATAGCATTTAATGTTTTGCCGCGAACGAAATGTTCACTAGACGATAGCTGCTTAAGTAATTGTAGTATGTATTACCGAAAGTAATTTAAAAGCCGCATTTTGCTAATTGTTTCTGTTTAATATACGAGAGGGACTGGCAGAAGCGGCATAGGTCTGCACGCCATCTCGCTTGATTAAGGCCAATTACAGCGTTCACGCGATCACACTGGCGCGGCTCGCAAATAACCTGCCATTTCGAGTGAGGCGTCTTTCGCAGCGTGCCATTCCCATGTAGGGATCAACGATGCCATCAAATGGAATCCGTTTGAAGAATTGTCATAAACGTTCCGACGTGAATTTATCTACGCTCGCCTTTCTATATCTCCAATTTTGAAATGTTATTTTACACATGGCAACATTTTTAAGATTCGCAAATATTAAGTGTTTTTAAATAATTACCTGTGTATACTGTGTGGATACTTTGTGGTTACTTTGAGCTCAAATCATATTATAAATAACTCTTAAGATGTATGGAATAAATATTTAAATGCATATTTATCTTTATTTAAAATCAAAATTGTTAGCATTATCTAATTTATTATTGTCTCTAACTGTTTGATGTACACAACTTATTGTGGTGGGACAAGACACAATTTTTTGTAGAAGTGGACAAAATTGGAACTAAAAAGATCCCATAGACAAGCTGTCAAAATTGACTGTTTCACAAAGTAGGCGCCTTCGCTCATTTTGATACAAACACGTGTCGCATTGCATCTTGTAAAGCATCATTTAAAGTAAGATATGTCATCTTTAGTTAGATTATTTAAAACATATGATAATGGGAGCCCTGACACGATGTTTCGTGTTGGTATCGCGATGAACACGAGTCTGTCCGCTGCACGGCTAGGGCTTGGCCTTAGATTTCCGATAAAACGCCCTGAACGCCCACTTATCGCAAACAATGCGGATATAAATCGGCTTCGATTCTCATAATTTTTCAACCATACTCATACTGTCTTTGAAACTGTTGTACAAATACTCTTTGTTTGCTCAGGAGTGATAAATGATGATGATCAATAATATGTGGAAACTATGATAATATGTTGTGTATGGTCATTAGTATGCGCATATTTAACATAGTCGAGAAAGTCCGTCTTTACACACTGTTGTAAATAAATAATAATCCTTATAAATGACAGTGATGTAATACACAATCTACAGAATAATATCGCAACTATGTGTTAATTAGTTGACATTATAATATGAAAGATTTTTGTAACGAAATTTGAATTATATATAATCTGTACTTTCAATAATTGATATTTGTTTATGAATTAAATAGTAATATTTTTTATTTTTAATCCATGCTTATAACGTGTTGAAAATAAAAAAGCAAAGAATAAAAACTTCAATCTATCCACGCTCAAAAAACTAATCGATACAGAATCAATCGAATACAACGATCGGTTGTACCAGGGTGGCATAAGCGCACAGGAGCGCGACTGTACGTAGCCGCGAAGGTCGGCGTCGGAACCAGTTTGGCGGGACGCCGCAAGGTGCCGGCGGCCAGGTTAAGTTCACTGTATTAGCATCATCGCCCGCCCTTTCATGTCTGATTATCGGCGGGCTAGGCGATTTAAACGAGCCTATTCAATTGTACCGTGAAAGCCCTGCGGCGCTGCTCGACCAGTTAAAATACGGCGATTCGACTCGCATAAGGCGTCGATATCATTAGTACGCCACGTAGCTGCAACAACGCGTTATTTCACTTCGGTCTGCAATTAAACGATAAGATTTGCTTTAAGCGTTCACCGATTAATTAGTTAAGTTGAAATTATTTTCACATTCTCTAAATATCTCTTTAAATTTCAATATTAATCTTACGGTACTAAGTTTCCAAAATATGTGAAGACGAAATTGTAAAATGCTAATTTTAATTGTAATTGTTGTAAATTGAAAACAAAATTGTTATAGGAACAATACATGTAAAACGAAAATTATGATTGAGATTTTGAACATTTATACTGAATCATAATAATCTATTTCCTAGACAGTTACAGGTAAGATAGTTGTAGGTATCTTTAAAGGAAATGAGCTATTTAAGGAAATTGATTAGAATGTTTAAGAAATACTTGCCTACTGCGTGTCAGGTTGTCGTAATCCATTAGCCATTACGTTAATAGTTACGCTTAATCGTAAAATGTAAATATTAATCTTAGATTAAAAATTGTAAATAAAATTGCATCACGTTTAAAATAAGTATTTAACAAAAAGTGAACCGGTCAACATCAAAAACTTATTAACGCAATAATTACATTTAAAGGGCAAGTTATCAATCTATTTTGTAGTTAAAGCAATGTCTATTTAAGTTATTAAAATAACTTAGTTATTTAAGTTATAATATAACTAAATAACTACTATAAAATGAAAAGATAAATAACTAAATCTACAACAAACAGTAATTGGATACTAGGCTGGTATGACAATCGAGCAGATATTACTAACATTGTCGAGTCCATGACGCAAGTTTAGCGGCGTTGTCTGTTCACGTATCGTTTAACAAGATAATAACGGTGTTCCGTAACATAAAACTGTCAATGTCGAATGTGCTGATACTCGGCTATTGATTGACGAAACAACAAAATGTTTTTAAAACTTGGAAAAAACTAGTTGAATTCTTATCGAACAATTGAGCATTTAATTACAATTTAAATTTGTTGTAAAATTTTAGTAAGTTGTCGTTGAAAACAATAAGAAAGGCGCCAAATTGATTATAAATTGTACCTGTGGTACATTAAAATTTGATACGCTTCAAATGAAACTAAAATGGAAAATGGAACATATTAAAGCTGTAGGACTTAACCAACGTTACCACCGAGAAATAGCCACTCTGTTTCTCGTTCACAGAGTGACTCGTCTAAAGCCTTCTAAAATTGACTCTAAATAATCATGTGAAAGGTGTTTTTTTAGCAAAATGCCTGCGAGAGCTAACCCAGCCAGTCCATTCCTCTGAGTGCCGCTAAATGTTTTAGTCTCTTTTCTGAGTTAGAATTTAAAGTAGAAACGGCAACAAGTTTAGAAAAGCCGTTTCAACTGAGCACTTCGTAAGTCAGTTCTGTAGAACGTTTTTTAAATGAGATTGTGTTGAATACTTAGGACAAACATGTACACAGATTTACAATGAGCAATTTTAACTTTATTTCATTTCCATTTAGTTGTGTGGTCAACCACATCGTTACCTTACAGTGCGTGCCTATCGTTTACGTTGTTTTTATAAGATTGAAGTTGCAAACGAGCATGAAGTCCACCGTGATGACAAGAGCTCACTGCCGTCCATAGATGTCTGCAGTCAATTCCGCATAAAACAAGGGTTCTACCAAAAGCCGATCACAGATGCGTTGCTACTCCTGAGGACTAAGATAGTCGCTTCATATTTAAGTCAGCTGGCTTTCATTCTCATCTATATTCCACGCTAGCAAATATGGCAGTAATATCACCCAGACGAAGCATATTAGTTCAACATTCATATTTTTGTACCTCAGAGTATACAACAGCAAGAAAATTTGATGTATAGTGTTGTTTTGCCTCACAAGACCTATTAGAATGAAAAATTGTCACTACTCACTACAGTACATTAGTTATACATTAAATAAGCATTACCGCGAGTTAGATCTTAATCTTACGACTCGCAATTTGCAGGTACAAAATGCAGTTAGGTGTAAGACAAAATGCCGCTCCATTCAACTAATGATTGACTGGACAGCTTTCTTTTTGTGTAATATAAGTAATTTAGTTTGTAATAATTGTAATAAATAATTTAAATTGTAGACCTTTATAGAGAAACCAAATTATTTAATGTCAGACAAACTTATACTTTTAAAACTTGCATACTTGTACACAAAATTTTGACAAACACAATACATTCCGATATCAAATTTGCAACAAAGTATCATAATTTTTTTTACAAGAAGCAAAGGGAAATTAGTCTTAAATAAACCACGAACATTGTATGGAAAAAGAAATATAATGTTTGAAGGGGCAC
>DWRA01003294.1:0-12360 GCA_018250295.1 Spathilepia clonius | reverse complement strand
ATGTCCATGGGCGGCAGTTGCCACTTACCATCAGGTGGACTGCATGCTCGTTTGCTACTCCATCATATAAAAAATGTCATACTTTCCGAGTGACTTATATGCTACAACTCATTGTACATAAGGGCGGTGGGCAGGGCTGGGGATATTCAGGTCATGAGGATTTCCTCTTTGTTAGAGCAGATTCTCATGTGGCCGAATATTCCACAATTTTTTAATAATTCCTTATAATTATTTTAATAAAATATGCAGTGTTGATTAAAGTATAATGAAAATACATTAAGATATACCAGCCTCTACTTAAATTAAAATAAACGAAGCGCTAAAGGAAACTTTTGATAGTGAAATTATTATTATAGTCGGTTGAGTAATTTTCAAGATTACTAATGTATTTTAAGATTAGTATAATACATAAAGAGTCACAAATAAATAAATTACCAGCTTTTGCAACTAGCTAAACCGAGACATATATAATTAACAGCTTTGACATCTAAATGTAATGAAGTTATACAAAATACACTAATTACTGTATACAAACTAACAGCATTAAAAATAATGTATGTATATTATTATATCGAAATTTTAGTAATTGGTGGCAAAATATGCTTATTAATGTGTTTTTAAAATTATCTCGTTCGCACTATTGTCTGCGCGAAGCAATTGTTGAGAGTACTCAATATTAGTCAACGTGTGAAAACAGGTTTGGTGGACGGACCTTGTACAGGTCAAGTTGTACGCAAACGGCCCGTGACCCACGCATCGGTTGTACATTTACGACAATAATTAAACTGACTAAATGTGTATTAGTATTTAAACATATTTAAAACTAATTATTCCACTTGTCGACCTTCGGATTAACGTTCCGGTCCAAAGGTAATTTTATTTATGCATGACATTGTATGCATTAATATGGTATAATTGGACCTATTTATGCAAACAGGAACCAATCCACACACATGCCAAAATCATTAAAAATGTTGATGATTTTCAACAATATTATATTTATATACATAGAATAAATAATTTTATGCAATATTGTAAATTGATTTTATTAAAAATAACCTAAAATTTTACATAATACAAAATTTTGAAAAAAATGTACTCTCTCTCAACAATGTCGTTGTGTGGATTGGTTCTTGGTTGCATAAGTAGGTCCAATTAATATTGTAGGCAGGGTAACGTAAAAGTTTGGCAGTTTACTTTTTTTAACTTTATAATTGTTGTTGCTGTAAACGTGTCTTTTCTAGGTTTACATATTTATTCTTGCCGTGGAGTTGTACCAACTTCAACGGCGATTTTACGGCATATTTGGTATATTGAACATAGCCACAAAAACTACATAAATATTCGCATAAAAAGATTAAGGTGTAATTTGATCTTAAGTTTCCTATGCGTACTAAGATGCTGTATATATTGAAGCAAATGATAAGCCCATTAAGCATTTATTGAAAATTGTCCTTTACATGAAGCTAAACCGATAGTGGAAAATTTTAAAAATTATAGATTATGAAGTCACTAGTTAACACTACAAATCTCATTAGCCACACACAGATGCGGATGCGTTCTACTTTGTGTAAATTAACTACTACAACCGATAGAATACTGAGATATATATTGTCTAGTATATGTACACATGACGCTTTACGTCATGTGTATAGTCGTCATGTGCATACTAGACAATATATCCTATATTTTTCATACTTTTTCTTGTACATACTGTTACGTACTCCTACTTATATCTCAGAAGGCTGTTATTATTATTTTTTATAGCAAGTAGGTATATGTTACAAACATTATGTAATAAACATGTACTTGCTATAAAATATTTTATATATAGTTTCATTTAATTAAGATGACAGTCATTGTAATCTCGAAAAATGGAAATAAAATTATTTAACTAATTAAAAACACATTTTTATAAAATATATTAGAATAATTAATTAATTGATATTATTATAAATAAATTGCATAACAATTTTAAATGCGTATAACAATCATTACATAATAAAAAATAGCACCATGTAATATTACTGTAGTATAATTTTCTTTTTCATAGCAAATACGGACGGAACGCCGGGCGCCATCGGCTTCGTTTCTAGAATCTTCCCCAGAGTCTACCCAATAGCTATTATAAAAGTGGACCAAGAAACTGGGGAGCCAATTAGGGACTCCCAAGGATTGTGTCAAGTAAGATTGTAATTCAATTTTTTTTATCAAAATGAAATTATAGTGCCAAGTCTAGTGTGCATTTTTTCTAGTCCTTTGATCCATGGATATTAGCTAATACTTATCTTATTTAAACATTAGAAAATAAAGGGCTTAATATTAGCAGGCAATGCCGTAATTGTCATGCCAAATCAGTATTTTTTTATATGACTGCTGCCAAGTCTGCCGTAGTGTCCCATTATTTCTCTACTGTTGACTTCTAGAATGTTCTCTATCTCGTCAGTATTTCTGATGTATTTTAATACTAAGAAGACGACATAAAACGAAAGCGTGGCTATTTATGGTCCTTCGGGTCTACGCTGTTTGAACAAAATAAAAAGCTTACCTCTAAAAACTTCAGATAATTCCACTAATACTTGTACAGTAACTATCATACCTTTTATGACTTTTTTCTTTTCAAATTTATGTATATAAAAATGAATGTTTGTTTGTATGTCATCGAATAATTAAAAAACTACTGTACCGATTATTATGAAATTTGGTATATGTATGTATTTTCCCACGGAGAAGATTTGTATAATATGCTCATTGATGCCACTCGCCACTAGGTGGCGCTGCAGAGTAGCAACCTTTGCCCAAGTGCAGGGACGGTTTAAAAGGTGTGCAAATATGAAAAAAAGCTAGGAATATAGTAAAAGCAACAATTTTCCCAAACAACCAGTTCCTATGTCTGTCAAATAGGTGGCATTCAGAATTGCGTTATTTAACTGTGCCATATTATTTAATTCTAAAGCGATACGAAGTTCGCCGGGGCAGCTAGTTTGTTATATAAAAGGTAGCAAGTTTATAAGTGCGTACGAACTAAGTGCATACAAAGTGTAGGTACACTGCGAGCACGCGACGAGCGAGTGTAGGTATATGCCTACGGATATCGTAGCGTACTTCATTCGATGCGACTTTTCTAAGTAAACGACCAGGATTTGCTCGTGCGTTTTAAAATCTATATAGTACGTGACGTCGCGTTTTATGCTATATGTATATGAGACGGAGTCCGTTCGTTACGATTCAATTATTTGAAATTCCTTCCAGATTTTAGAAATATCAAAATTTGGCGAGAAAATATTAATTGTAATTTCAATTTAAATCTATCCAAAAGATCTTCTTGCTGTTGTTGTTATAAAGGTCGTTATGTAAACAACATTTCTACTTTCCATTTCTACATTTATTCCGCTCGTTGCGAGAAATTTACAAATGCTGCTATTCGGATTAGGCACATTATTATTTGACATAAATCCCATTACCGATCGCAATGAAAATTGTAGTGTAGTAGAAATGAAGTATGGTTGGTTCATTTGAAAGATAATATCGACATATTGTATTGTGTGTGGCAGTTAAACAACTGGCAAGTAATTCTTTACTCATAGAAGTTATATTACCCTAAAAGCATTAACGTACCACGCGGGTTTTTGCCCTACATCTGGTCCGCATTCGTACCACTCGAACCCTATCGTTGCATCATTTTCTTATCTATGTTATGTAACTTAAACGCACGCGGGTTACAAAAGACAGCAGCGGACAAGTCACGCGTGGTACGACACGCGTGACAGGAAAAGCGCTCTAGCGTGACTTACCCGCAAGCTTTGAAGAATGCGGTGGCGGCGGGGTTGTGCGTGAGCGCGGTGAGGCGCACGAAGCGCATGCGCGTGGCGAGCGCGAGCCGCTCCAGCACGCGCAGCAGCCGCTGGCCGAGCCCCGCGCCGCCGCCCGCCCGCCTCCACCTGCACCTCGTAACTGGAACAACAACGATGTATTTTGCTAGTTATGTTTTGGAAAAACACGAAAAATATTCAACAAGATCGCTTTCAATGTAGAAAAAAGGGAATACAAAATTGCGGTAAAAAAAAAATATACAGATACATATGCACAAGTATACAATTTTTAAACATATAATTTTATTCTGGAAAAAAACTCCGCATATTAAATATGCAAATTCAACCCAAAAACAATTCTATTTTTTATATTTTATTGGAATTTGACACTACAAAAGTAAATGTATAACGTATGTTAACACGTAAAAACAGAAAATTAGAACAATATATCAAAGATTTTTTTTAGAGGTTTCATTAATGAGTATTTAAGTCCTTGTTATCTCAAATTCGCTTGCAATTTTTCTTCAACTATGTATGCTGAGATCCCAAATCATTATCAACCTATGACAAATCTAAGTGTGTGTTTTCTCTCCTGTAAAAAATTGAGAAATAGTCCAAGGCCAACTTACTTTAAAAACATTTAAAAACTCTAAGGATGTACCTACGTTCCGTCTCAATATTTTACTTCACCTTCAAAAAGAGGGACAATATAATTAGTTCGACAACAAAAATAATATTCCCGACAGTTTAAAACATAGAAAATTGTAAGGTAATATTGTGACAAGTTTATCATACTAAAATCCTTTTTTTATAACTCTGTTTCACATACATATTAGAATACACACTAGATCATACATACTAAATCTCCTCACTGAGGTTTTAATATGACAAAATCAAATCTGTGCAGAATTATTCAAAAGCATTATCAGATGACTAAGAATATTATTTTCTATTTAATAACCTTTGTATTTTACTATTATTTTTATGAAAAAAGTTAAAAACATACTAATAATTTAACTATAAGGTTATAATTAAGTATAATTACAGACAATAAAAGAATGAATGCCAAGCAAAAAATTCTTATGAAATAAGAGTAAGATCATACAGAAAAGTACGTCAAATTTTGTCTTTTCTTAGACATGATCAGCCAAAATACCAGAAAAATGTATTTAACGAAATACATTGGAGTCATTTATGAATTTATGACTTTAGATTTCATTTAGAAAATGAGAGAGATCATCGTACATACTAAAATGAATAGAATTTATTAAATCTATGTAAACGTATTAATAGAAATTGAATATGCACTTATAAACATGTGATATATAAC
The DNA here is from genome assembly GCA_018250295.1 of Spathilepia clonius. NCBI lineage: Eukaryota > Metazoa > Arthropoda > Insecta > Lepidoptera > Hesperiidae > Spathilepia > Spathilepia clonius. The sequence goes on along the minus strand of DWRA01003294.1, from coordinate 7,218 downwards.
ATAAAATTATACCTACCCACCGAAGTATTGAAATCACATCAAATTTTTGTTACATAATTCAAATTACATAACGAACACAACTGTTATAGGTTAATTACACAAACTAAAATTATATTTCCCACTGGGTGAAATTTAACGAAACGAACGACCACACACTCCCACACTTTTGAAATGAGTTCTTTTCAAAAGTAGGTAATGCACTGAGGAAAGTTGTGAATATTGCTTATCAATTTATGCACATAGCAAAAAGGGTTGAAAGGTGGCGTATAGATAAATAATGCGATGTGTGTTATCAGCGTCGGTCGGATCTCGGGTTCTCAATAGTGAAAAGAGTCTGCGGTGGAGCGGTCTTTCGGCAGATTGATAAAAGGGCGGGTGCGCGCGTGTAGCGAGTCTGCGAGTGCCAATTAGCGACGGACGGCTGGAGAATGCAGGCGCGGGCTCTGTGGGTAGTGCTGCTCTGTGCCGCAGCGGCGCACGCGGCGACGATATTGGCCGTTCTGCCCACCAACACCAAGAGCCACCATGCCATGTATGGCCGTATTATAGAAGCACTCGCCAAAAGGGATCACCATCTTACCGTCATCACGCATTTTCCAATGGTATGTACTTGTAGTAAAAAAAAGAGTAGGTTGGAGTAGGTACCTTTGTCTACTTTTTTATATACTACCATTATAAAATTAAAGTTTATATCTAGAACAAAGTGATAGTTTAAATTACAAATGGCTATTAAAGTTGATTGTTATAAATGACTAAAATATTCAGAAAAATTGGATCTTTTGGGGTCTATGGTAATTAAAAATTTACATAGAATGAGTTTCATAATTAATTAAAAATTAAAATCACATATACGTCATCCGACTTTTTATTTCAATTAAAGAACTCTTGTGTAATAAAGTAAATTACAAAAAGTGGATCCATGTAATTCAGTTATTAAATTAATTTTATGAACAAAAAATACACATAAAATTTGCTAATTACTAAAGTCTGTAGTTTTTACGTGAGCTTAACAAGGCATGACGTTTAAGTTTGACTCAGTAATTTATTTCTAATTTTATATGCTCGTTTGTGTCAACAAATTAATTATCTCGCTTATTTTAAAACATCATACTCGTTATCATTAAAATTGCGTTTAAATTTAGAACAATATATATATATTTTACTAATAATATATTTTATGTGGTGTATCATTAGTTCGTTATGAAAATGATTAAATAATAGTAAGAGTCAAAAGGTTTTTTCTATGAAAAAATAATTTCATTCTAGTATAAATATACATATAGCGGCAAAGGTTTTTTTATGTAATGAATATGGCTAAAGCTTTTTAGTAGTGATTTGTATGTTGAAATCCTAAGTGATGCTAGGAGCCTCTTAAGAGTTTCCACTCTGAGGACTAAAAGAAAAGTTTCATGTGAGTGCATCGCACAAAAGCTTTAAAAGCAGACGACAGAGAGCTTTTAGTGTAGTAAATGTAGCGACGCTCAATTCATAGATGCGCCAGCCCGCTGGGAGCCACACGCGTGGAGCGAGTCTCGCTAACGACATGTCTGTTTGACCTCTCGTCTGCCGCGCGCCTTATCTCACGGCACGCGCGACGTCTACACTCGCAAATATGCATTTAAGTGCGTCAAATCATCAATCAGTACCCGTGGTATGAGTTTTTACTTCTAGCGACTCGATCGTCGTTAACGAGTTGGCCCATACTTCTTCTAGCAGCGCCGCTACGGAACTTATCGACACCAAAGATATCGCAGTATGCGCGGCTAGGAGCTAACTTGTTAACGACGATCGAGTCGCTAAACGTAAAAAACTCGTGCTAAGGGTATTGTTAATCAGAATGTCTTGTAAATTACCCATTTAACTTTTCCAGACGAACCCGCCAGCGAACGTGGAGGAAATAAGCTTAGCCGGAACGATACCCGAAATAGTTAACAACCTCACTTCGCAACAAAACTTCTTAAAACCTGCATTCGTACGGAATTTGGAAACGATCATGAAAGAATGTGTTCACGCCTGCGACGTGGTATCTCGATCGCCGGCTGTTAAGGCGTTAATAAACTCTACGAGGACCTTCGATTTGGTTATCGTTGAGGTGTTCGGGAGTGAATGTTTCCTTCCACTAGGCGAAAGGTTCCAGGCGCCTGTCGTGGGTCTTCTGTCAAGCGTGCCGCTACCATGGGTCAATGACCAGCTGGGAAACCCAGACGGAACTGCCTATATTCCTTCGTATATGGTGGGTTATGGACAACGAATGAACCTATGGGAAAGATTCGCCAATACCATTGCTGTAATTATGGCAAAATATTTATACAAATACAAGTCACAAGTACCATCGCAGGTAGGTTATTCATTGAATTACATTTATGAATAAACAATTACTTCCACTATGTACGTATAGTTCATGTTATATCTGAGTTATCTCATTGCAGGTGATAGCAGACCGACTTTTTGGTACTGACACGAAATTGGACTTACTGGCACAAAATTACAGCTTAGTGTTATCGAACAGTCACTTCAGTATTAACGAAGTGCGGCCATTAGTACCCACTATGGTCGAAGTTGGTGGACTCCATTTGGACAACACACAGAAGTTACCAGCGGTGAGTCAATTTATCATTTTTTTTAAATATATATGTACCAAACGAACATTGAGAGAGATTGGAGTTCTACCTGAGGCCTAAAATTGAACGCTTTGGATAAGTATGTTTCTCTTGCCACACCATCCAAGCCAGAACATAGCACTTAAGACTGCCGTTACGAAGCAGAAATAAGTGTGGTTGTACCACATAAGGTTCTACCACCTTCAAGCACAAAAGGTGGTTGTGTACTTTCACCATAATTCCGAAATTGTTGTTATTAACGATCATATTGTCTCTGAATAATGTGGGTTCATTCATCAGTCGTATGATTTATTCATTTACTCCCAGAGATAAGACAATATTGACGGCATGCATCAGTATTGTTGATTAAATACATAATCAATGACATAACTGGCTGCAACAAGTATCTTATTATTATAGCTGCGTTCGAGTCGCCCTCAAAACTCAGGGAAATTTAGAGTTCCAAAAAAAGATTACATACCTATTCGAATGTCTTAGGGTTCCACGATGTTATTTGAATGTTGAAGGTCTCTGACAAAGATTAACAATAACAGTTTAAATAAAGTTTTTAACCAAATCAGTGAATTTTCTAATAGAATTTACTCATCAAGCATGAATTGTATTTTTGCTTAATCAACATAATTTTAATTTGAAATACATAAGTGATAATAGAATTTAATTATCACTTGCTATAACGATGAAGGAAAACATCGTGGGGATAGCTACAAACCTGAGATTTCTTTGAAAAAAAAGAATAAACATAAAATATTTCATTTAGTAATAAGTAGTCGTATACCATGTACAAAATATTAAATATATCGCTTCTTTGCTTCAATAACGTGTTATCTTAAAAACACAATTTTACAGTAGAGCATTTTATAATTAAAAAAAAATATATTTTACTTAATTGTGTATTTTTTGACCTTCATTGTAGATGACGTACAAACTTTAACACCTTAGTTATCTCAAATCATAAGATACACAATTAAGTAAAATATTTTTTTGAAATTAAAAAAATGGACTACTGTAAAATTGTGTATGGGAATTCCACCAATTCGCACTTGGCCAGCGTGGTGAGGGGCTAGGAGATAGCCCTTTCTTTCTAAGAGGAGACTTGTGCCCAGCAGTTGTGTATGGTATTATTCCTACAAACTTCTCAGTAGCGAAAAACTATTAACCTACATTAGGCATTGTGCAGCTGAGACTCGATTATTAAGATGACCTTAGGCCCTTGTAATATTCTAGATAATGTCGTGCGAATCAGTAACTTACTGGTAAATTAAACCATTGTTATTATTGAGGTTCTTACGACATTTTGATCGTGAGTGAATGTTAATTAATATTTTGTTGGTAACTTAAACGTTTACACGCTTTTAATTAGTATACTTTTACGTCAAATAAACAATTAATTATCTTCTATTTTTTCGAAGTTCGCCTTCTAGACATTCATCGTCATATGCTTTACGGTTAAGAAAAGTATTTATTTTATGAATATCAATAATATCGTCGCGTTGATGACTTTTCACATGATCTTAGAATATGTCTATTGGGAAAGCCACATAAAGAAAAACAATTTAATTCTATGAATTTATATGATAACTTTAATGATAAGAGGAAATGTTCAACCGTCGAGGTGATGTCAATAAAAAGGTTAAATACGGCTAATGTAAAATTCATTTGCGTATCTGTTCGTCGACATTATATCTTAGTTATGTAGGGCATATTTTAGAACGTTTTAAGTAGGTGGTCATTCTGGTGTATTTCCACTGTACGTATTTTTTATCGCGAGTGTTTTGAATGTTTTGCAACGATATGTATCAAAGGTCAATAGTTAATGGAAATTAATTACGATACTTGCTTGGTGTTATTTCACTGGATTCGTGTATAAATGTTAACAAATGGGAAATTTTATTATTATGGTGTATTTTTGACATAGTTATGTCAACCATAAAAATGTCTTATGAAATAAAGTTGGATGTTGGTGTATAGTATCCAAGATTTAGATTCTGACAGATTTTGGAAATACCACTATAAAAGTTTATCATAAGTGAGTTTATTCATGGAAAGCATACTGTATACCTAATATCCAATACACGTGTAAATCGCCCGTATATAGAGCTGCAGCATTTCAACTTGTCCACCATTAGGATCGCTGTAAAAATTGATATATCCAGGTGTTTTTTGAACAGGGACAATATTTTCGCGCCATGACATTGTAAAAGATACAGACCACTATTTTTATACATAGAAGTAAATAATACACAGACAGAACGTCTGCCTAATTTTGATAACACTTCCATAAGTTTCAAATGTTGCTCGGGCGTTTTTTCATGCAATGGTGCTAATATTTTTTTTTCTTTCAGAAATTGAAACGACTTTTGGACGAGTCCAACGATGGATTTATCTACTGGAGTTTCGGTTCCATGTCTAGAATAGAAACGATGCCAGGTCACAAGTTGTCGCAAATATTTTCCGCCATTTCGGGACTGCCACAAACTGTATTGATAAAAATGAACCCAGCGAATCTTCCCGGAAATTTGACTGTTCCCGAAAACGTATACACTATGGACTGGATACCCCAATACAAGACATTATGTGAGTAGTTGAGTACTATTAATCGGTTTTAAATTGAAGTACATTTGAAATCTCTGATGAATAATGTATAATAAAAGGTAAATTCACATTGAGAATATTATATACTGCAAACATATAGTAGTTACCAAATGCTAAATAAACACCTGATTTTATTCTTCATTTGATTAAATTATTTATTTTATTGTAGGGGAGGTCAGCAAACCTTAGCTCCCCTCTACTCATATGAAAGCCCATGATCTACATAATACAACGTGTAAACTAATAAATCGTATAAATATTCATGATTCATACTACTTAGAAAACCGCTACAGGCACTTATCTCCGACAAAATAAGTGTTTTCACGAACATTCTTAACTGTGTACATTGACATATTGCCATTATTTGCAAACAGGCCACCCGAACATCAAACTGTTCATATCTCACGGCGGTCTACTCGGCACTCAAGAGGCGGTGGCCTGCGGGGTGCCGATGCTGACGATCCCACTCTACGCGGACCAGGCGCTGAACGGCCGAGCCATGAGCGACCGGGGCGTCGCCAGGACACTATCTTTTGACGAGAGCGGGACCGATGCGTGGAGGGAGGCGCTGAGAGATTTATTAACCGATGCGAGGTACACTCATTTTTTATAGAATAGCAAACGAGCATACAATCAACCTGATGGTAAGTAGCAACTGCCGCGTATGGTAATTTGTAATCTATCCCAGAGAAGACTAGAATCCTACCTGAAGCCAACCACATATGCTGCTGCCCCTGAGGACTACGTTGGAATAACTCAGATTAGTCTCCCTTACCACACCAATCTAAACATGAAACATCAACGCTTAACTCTGCCTTTGTTAGTAATAGGTGAGGCGATGGTGGCACCGATGTCGAACCACAAAGGGTTCTACCACCTGCACATATAAAACGCTTTCGACACTCACAGCCTCTGCATTTGCTGTGTGCTATCGAAACACTCAAAATACATCGACCCGTTATTGTCACTGTTGGACTCGGGTCTCCTATTAAGGTGAGAGGGGTTTAGGCCGTAGTCCACCGCGCTGGCCACATGCGAATCGGTAGACTTCACACACCTTTGAAAACTTTTTAAAGAGTTCTCAGACGGGTTAATATTTCTACGATATTTTTTCATAGGTATAGCATAATTTCAACACTACATCATACTATAGGTAGCATTCATATAGTGCCTTAGTAGTTATCGAACTCAAGCGACTTAGGAAAGACCAAAGGAATTTGATATCACAGTATTATTAAAAAACGTGTCGATGATTTCGTGACCTTTCGGCTTTTTGATAATCATCGACGGGCAATGACCGGCAGTACTACGAATTATTAGTTATTCTAATCATATAAGTTTGTTTATTCGTGGCTTCGACCCTGTACTAATGCTGTCATGAACGATATTTAATATGAAAACAATAATAAGAACTCATATTTATCTATACGAATTAATAAATTTTAAGTACTCTAAGTCTGTACTAAATGAATATGAAAATAAATACGGCATCTATAACAAAAAAAGGTATTAAAATATTTTTTCTGTCTGTCTGTACGTTCTGGCTAATCTTTGAAACGGCTCTACCGATTTTCTAGTGATTTTCACTGGCAGGTAGCTGATACTATAATAAGTGATTTCAGGTACTTTTATTTTAGAAAACTTATTAGGGTTCCGCGCAAAAATGTTAAAAGCCCATGAAATTTACAGTTCGCGTGCCATTTTGTTAAAATGGTACCTATACGGTATCTATACATTTTCAGTAATATGTACGTTACGATACATTTTTAAACGTGGGTAAAACAGTGGGGCACATCTAGTGTAATCTAGAATAATTTTATTTATACAACTCATAAAATATTGATTATATCAGCTCCTGCTTTCGTAGGTGTAATACACGTCACTAACCCATTGTTGATCACCTCTCAGAGTATGAGGGGTTTAAATGGGTAGTGGTTTGAAAACTTTTTTCGAACAAGTCTCAGATGTATAAGTCTTGAGGAAACCTGCACACTTGAGAGTTCTT
>DWRA01003293.1:0-12361 GCA_018250295.1 Spathilepia clonius | reverse complement strand
ATCCACATTGCAATGGTAGAAACTCACTTTTTTTAGATTGTACAAAAAAGCAACCCATATCTCAAACCGGAGCTCAAAACTGACAAACTCTTGTGACTAGTAACAAAGTGAGTACATCTTTAGGCTCTACCACACTGCGTGCAAAGTGTAAAGCATAGCCAACGTCGGGCTTAGCTTACCTCGGCCCATTACCACTGGGTAATGGGCCGAGGTTAGTGCACAGCGTAACTGCAAGTACTGACTTGCAGTTACGCTGTGCACTAACGTGCTGCATCGCCATCACCGACCCAGGCTCCTTCCTAGCCGGTCCCTCCTGCACTCGACGCTGCCGACGCGATTACAAGCGACACCACACTGTGCGGCCCCCTCCCTTGTCTGACCCCCCCCCCCCATACGTACCTGGAACACGGCGAGCGCCGCCACGACGGCGACGAGCAGCAGCGCGGGGTAGACGCGGCGCGCGAGCAGATTGCGCTGCGCCGCCGAGGCGACGGCCAGCGGCGCTACGCTGTGTGCGAACGCGTACGGCACCGCTAGCGCCAGCCCCAGCCAGCGCACCAGCGGCGCCGCCACCGAGCGCAGGATGAACCTGGCGGACATGACGTACAGATGTGTACATGCGTTAAAACACAGAGGATGCCGGGTTCAATCCTCGAACAGATATATATCAAATGATGACTTTAGATTTTTGTCCTGAGTAGATTTTTGTATATTCGTTTTTGTGTCCATGACATCCACGACACAGGAAAAATCTTAATGCAAGAATGTGAGTACAGAATCCGTTTTATTATTAATTATGAAGCGGCGTGCGCACAAAGCACAAAGGTATTCTGCACAATAACTTTTGTACAACGAGCAGGACTATAACATTATTAGAAACCATGTATGTGTATGTGTATGAACATCCAAAGTCCCATAGATTTTATGCGATTTACAGAGATGAGAGACCGACCACTAGTCAGTCCCAATTGTCAAACTTTGTTGGAGGCAACATTAAACTTTGGCGTTTGCGACTAACCCATACCAATCCATAAACTCACATTGAAGCAGTATAATGGAGAACCCCCAGACGATCTCTTTCAGCGAGAGACTCATATCCAGCAGTGGAAGATAAAACAGATAGCAGCCAATAATGCTCCAAAACAACACTCACTTGAGGTCCATCTCCCTAATCCCGTCGCGGTATGCCTTCTCGATGGCCCGCCGCATGCTCCAGTCGGGGCCCATCATGGTCAACGCGCACATAATCTTCGTGTACAGGACTCCTAACGCCCAGTCCTGCCAGACAAACAGCACCGGCGATTGCTCCAACGGTACTCGGAGCGGGATGACCAGGACCTGTAATAAAGATGTACACTCTTAATTCCAGCAGATGAGTTAAAAGGACATACAATTTAAGTAGAATCAGTTTAAAAATATATACTACATTTTTAAAGAGCAAATATAATCATCGCAATAACAACGTCTGCCGGGCCACTTGGTATATAGCTAAATACAAACTGAAACTAGTAATTATAGTATTACAAGAATAACTGCTTCAAAATATTTTAATGTATAAGGAAGTCACGTAGCCTATGTCCCTCCTACAATTTAAACGAATCCAACGACACCTCATACGTTAAAATCCGTTAAGCCGTTTAGACTGTAGAGCGTGCCAATGAATGACACATACATACATATATCTTGTACGTAAATAGATGCATACGTACATACATACATTCATACATTCGAAAAACAATACCCTACGCAGTTAGGCAATAAACTCACCAATTCCAACAAGAGCCCGAACATCAGCGGCACGAGGCCAAGAAGAGCCAGCGCCGCGAGGGCAGCTCTCGCGGCTCTCCGCGCCCATAGAGCTGCTCGCGCCACTAGAGCGGCACGACCGCCCCTCGCCCAACCGGCGGCTAACGCACCGCCTCTACCAGCCGCCCAGCATACGTACATACCTACAGAATAAGTTTCATCACAAATATAATTCATAAAAAAAATACAGTCCAATTGAGAACCGCACCTTTTAAAGTCGGTTAAAAATGGCATCTTGTTAAAAAAATGTCAGTGATCAGGACTTGTATACATTTTTAACTGATCTCATATAACATTATTAATTGTTTAACTAATAATATTGTGTGATTAACCCGCCAAAAAAAAATAAATATTATAAAGGGGTTTATATTAGACCTTATTCATGGTTGAGTTTCACTAGTAAAAAAAACTGAGACCATAACAGATGTATAATTCCAAAGCAATTACATAAATCAACTGTAATTTAAAAAGTAAGAATATGTAATGTTTTTAATATATTTAAGTGAACAATTTACGAATAATTTTATTTTTAAATAGCCTTATTATTGACGTACAACCAAATTAAAACATTTCCTTACCGCATGCAGCCGTGTACAGCTCGTGCACTCCATCTGACGCCTTTGGCAACCATAGAGCCATGACTTTCCTGCCAATCGCTACTGGTATTACCTGTTACGTTAAAATGAATTTATTTAATATACTTCACTTTATTACTTTCATACCTTGCGACTCGCGTTTTTTTTTTCACTGACATATTATTGGTACTCTATATTATTAATTACAATTATCGGGCTCTTTTTTGGTTTTTTTTTAATTTGATATAATTATGTATATAAGTGTTGTTACGCAAAAGTCTGTGTATCTGTTGAGAAATGGAGAACTTCCCAATAACACCATTGGGAATAGGGAACGGCTATAAAACAACGTTAAGGGGTTTGTATGTCCCACCTTAACTAAATCGGCGACACTTCCTATTGCGCCTTTGCTGTATTGTTTCAAAGTTATTGTGCATTTGTACTCTAAATTAATTATCCCATGCTATGAAGACGGTGAAGGAAAACCTCACGGGGAAACCTACACACCTGAGAGTTTATTGAAAAAAATTGAGTTCTCAAAGGCGTATGACCTCTACCAATTAGAATTTGGCCAGCGAGTTTGACTACGGTCTAGCCCCTCTCTCTAAAAGGAGTCTTGTGCCCAACAATGGGAGAGTAATGGATAGACAACACTTTGCCTGACGTCTAAGGCAATGAACTATTATTACTTTGGGTATGCACGTGTATGAGCATGCACTGCGTGTGCGTGTCGTGTGTACGGCATGTGTTTGGGCGTGCGCGTGTATGCGTGTGCGCGCGTGCGTACGCGCGAATGTATTCGTGCGTGTGTGTGTGCTTGCGTGTGTCTGCCTGTGCCTGTGTGTGTGTGCCTGTGGGTGTGTGTGTGTGTCTGTGAGCGTCGTGTGTATGTTCTTATGTCCACTGACCAGCGTGAGCGCGCTGGCGAGCACGAGCGAGAGCGCGACGAGCGCGAGCAGCGCGGCGAGGCGGAGCGGGAACCACGCCACGCGCACGTACGGCTCGAAGCCGGCGGGGCCCTCGCGCCACATCAGCGCCTGCGCACGCAACTGGTGCACGGTTATTACATATTTTTATATGATGGAACAAACAAACGTACACGCAATAATGCAAACGAGCATGCAGTTTATGTGACAAGTGGCTACTGCCGCCCATGGACATCTGTAATCAACCTGTAATATTTATTGGTACTTCTGAGGGCTAAGTTGAAAGTTGGAACGTTGAAAGTTGAAACGGAAATTGGGGTTTGGAACGTTGGATTTTTGGTGACGCCTTTCTTAATAAAGTTTTCAGTGCACAAATTTAAAATCACTTCTTGACTCATATCGTCCCTGGAAAGGCAAAAAGATAACATGCCAAACAGCCTTTTGGCGTGTTAGTCTGTAATCCCAAAGAATGTACCAACTTAATGAATAATCATTTATTGCAAAATTTTAAACACAAAACCACACAATTTTGACGAACGATTAGTACCACATAGTAAAACAATAGCACAAATATTATTGCTTGTAGATCGATTTCATATACCAAAATTACCTAACTTACCCTTATATAAAAACCTATCATTTCTACTCACCTGATGCGCAGCGCCCAATTGATGGGGCGGGTGTGGCTGAGGGTGAGGCTCGTTGTCCCTCGCAGCCTCCCCCAACAAATAAGAACGGAGCCCTAACAGCCCAGCAGCGCATGCGCACCACGCCCGAAGCCCCGCCTTCAACCAGGTACGTGTGTGGGATTGCTCGAGTAGTGCTGGTAGGATCACCTGCGAGACAAATCTATATATTAATACGTAAAGCAAAAAATTTGTACCCCATTTTAAGAAAATTGCACGGACTGAAGAATATGACAATTGTCACACTTATAGTTAATATAGAGAAGGTGTGCATAATGCTAATATTTTTTTAAATAATACATAAAAATACATTAAAACAATAAGGTATAAAATTACATACACTACCAATATTTTGACACACACACATGTATACTCTTTTGTTTATGGTTTAAGTCAAAAAGTGGTCAAAATGAGAATATATTAAAATTGTTTGTCTTTATTATTATTTATCTATAGTCTTAATGGATGTCAATAATAGATTCAGTTAATGTCATGTTTATGTTACGTTTGGGTTTGATAACGGTCGAATTTCGACTACTACGACCGGCGACTACTATTAATGAATATCTACTATATCTTTATTGTTTGTCTTAAAAGTGAAAAATATATTTTAGTTATACCAATAAACATAATCTCATTAAATCTATCAACAAACACATTTTAAAGCAAGACAAAAAATATGTTAACCACAACTAATTAGTATTCTGAGAAAATGAATTGTTTTTCTTTTTTTGCAGCATAATCGTCTTGAATAACACAATAATCTATACAAAAAACTTATGAAATACGGTTTCGAATGATGTAAAAGTAAATTCCATTTATTATTTGACCTCAGAATATTTGGAAGATATTTCCTTATGAGAGGTGGCAGTGAAGCAGTCGCTATTTAACATAATATTTTTGAATTTCAAGTATGTATTTAAATGCTTGAATTTTGTTTATACTTACTTGGATCATTTTAATAAATAAAACTCATACATAATGTAATACCATACAACCTATTTACGTGTAATATTTTACGTAAATAATTAGATAATAAAACTCCGAATATCACGACTTATGAGGTTGGTTCTCGACCAACCCAAAATATTATTTAAGTCCTCACAACCTTAATGCAGCCAAAGATGTATAGCTCCCATAAGCATTCAGTTAAAATGCTTTGTTTAAATCTGCTTTACCGCTCCCTTCAAACCATAACAACACAGAAACTCTTAATATTGGCACTATAACTTAGAAAAATGTCTCTTAATCTGTTTTAGTCCATGGACCCCTAGAAATTAAAACACAATTCAAGGACCCCATAAATACAATACGGGAATAAATTATGGTCACTTTATTTTACGAAATATCGTTAGAATATCTACGAAAATTAATTGTCAAAAAATTAAAAATAGTGGATTAATGTGAAGGTTGATATTTTTTGTAATAAAATTGGGAAGCAGTATTTTTGCTGATATTGTTACTTATTTAATGATTTAAGTATCCATAGATAAGACGGCGAAGCCCCATACACATATTCGTGTACCCCCAGGGATCCGCGTGCCACAAGTTAAGAAGCAATTCCAATTCTCTTATAGACTGCTATATCATAAAACTTACCTGCAACAGCAGAAGTTCAAGGCTCAGCTCGTTGACTGGTGCTTCGGTGTGAACTGCGACAGCGTACGGCAGGAACCCAGGTAAAGACCCCTTGATCACCCGGATAGGTAACCACAGCATGAAGAGCACCGCTGTGCCGAATATCATCGCAGACACCACCAACCGTCGTAAGTGCGACCACACGGATAGGTGGATCATTTCCTGAAACGCGTTTGAACTTACTTTTGAAACTTGTTTATAAAATTTCAACGTTTATTCATTTCAAGATTGAGATAAACTTTTGTCGCTTGACAGAGGGAAATTAAACTTGTAAGTTGTTTCAACAAAGAATAATTAAAAACGGTGACTGTCATATGTTTCATGTTCGCTCATACGCTATATGTAACAAATGGATAGGTAAATAGAAATGATGCCATTTCAGTTTACAATTTTAACTAAACCTAGGTATGCTGGTTATGTTAGGCCATAGTCCACCATGCTGGCCAACACAATACAAGACAAGAGAGGACATTTTTTGCCGACATCTTTCTGAAAAAATACTATAGGAAAACTGACAAATTATTTGCATTTACATCAGCGGACAAAAAAATCTGCTTTAGAAGGTGAAATCTATAAACAAAAAAATATTACTTTTAGTGCCGATTCACAGAGTACATTGGCGGCACATCGTTGCTCCGGCATTTTACATACAACAACGCCTTACGAGGAAGGGATTTACTCCCCGCGTTAAATTAACATTGCGCCCGTTGCCCACTAATGCGGAATAAGCTTGGCGATGCGGCGCCGCACCGTATCGTGTACACCGACTTTTATATACCAGGTTTTGTAATTAAAATATAATAGTTACTTTTTTAACTTGCTTCAAAAATACCTAAAAACTGGAACTAGTATTAAAATAAATTGCAGTCTGCAAAAAACCTAAGTTCGACAACGACTGACTACGTTTTAATGGATTTTATTAGAAACATAGGCAACTTTATGGTACGAAAATATTGGTTTGATAAATACATATTAACAGATAGATTCAAATAGTATAAAGGAGAAAATACGTAAGAAATGACGTTTTAAACATTCGATAATGACTCAGTACATATTTATAAAGTCCTTCCTACTTTGGACTTTAGCCTTAATATAAAAAACGGAGTAACTTGAGTGAAATATATCTGTATAATGATAGTAGCATGATTTATTCATTAGAACCTCAATAAATGTCTATGTGCACGGAAAACAAGAATACGTTAAAATAATATATTCGAAGTTTATCATAAATATCAAAATGAGTTTATCATATGGCAGATGCTTTAGAAAATTTTATTGTTAAAGAAATACTAGAAATCTTGCTTGTTTATCCAAGAAGCACACATGCATATGCAGGCATTCAAATAATATTATAATACTTTTTAGCCAAAATTCTGCAGGTAATGACTATATAGTTTTTTTAAAGTCCATCCGACTTTAAATAGTCCCTACAGCATATGGACATAGCTCATATGATCTGACAATGAATACACTCAGTAGAATTGTTACGTAGGTAGGCATTAGCCTACTAGTTAACTTTCAAGTTTGTTATGTGTAAGGAGATGTGTTTTATAATAGTTTTCAAACAAATATATACAAAAATAAACTTGATAATAGTGTTATCTGACACTATAGTTGGACTAATATGGCTATCACTACCATCTAACAATTGTTATCACTCACCTGCACAGGACTAAAATCAGGATCATTCAAGTTCTTCAGGAACCAAAGCACACCTGGCCTCAGCACTTCTCGTAACAAAAGGATGAATGATGCAAAGTAGTACACGTAGACCATCCCGACGAGCCAATGGATGAACATGAGAGTCCAGGGGGCAGCTTGGAGACTAGCCTCTCTGTCTTTGAGAGTTGCATCAAACATGGCAAGCGAGCAGAGGTCCAGCCACCACCCACATACCAGAGGAATTACGCCAATCTATAAAAATGTCAACATATATATCAATCAATAGTATAGACCACAGCTTTATATGAGTATAACAAATGCTAACAAAAAATATTTTTATAACAAGAAATATTTACATGAACAATTTTGCTTTTGAAGTAAATAATTTCATACAATATTAGGTCACTTTGGAGACAAATTTTTAATGTTAGAGTTATTTTACTGTTAAGGTTTATTAACTCAAATTTATATAAGTAATAATACATTTCTTCAGTGATAGCTCATATGTGGGATATTCTTTTAATATTTCCATTTTAAAATTCTGTGTGACATAGTCATAGACTGCACAAACATGAAGATATAAAAAACTTATCTAAAATAGCATATATTACCAATTTAGATATATTTCTTAAAGACTTATTTTAATTCTCAAGCAAAATTATTTAAAACACTAAAATTACAGTAACTTAACAATAGTTTTGAATGTTACTATAGTAGAAAACACAAAATGTTTATGAAAATAAAAAATTAATTTACCTCCACAACCGAAAGTAGAGCAACTTTCACAACAACATAGCAGAATCCCAGAGCTTTCTTTGCACTCCGAAGCCTCAGTAGAGATGCTACTCCATGAAGTACAGCCAAAATAGCTCCGACAAGTACATATCCAGCTAGTGCTGTCAAGGGTCCAGCAAAGGGTCCTTCCGCAGTCAATCCAGCCATAGCAGCCCCCAGCTTACCAATATGGTATGGACAGAAAGCAAACACCACTATGAAGAGTGTGTTTAATGACACTACCCAAAAAACATGTTCCAGGAACACCATTGACCCATCCAATCCCAACAATCGTGCCCAGGTCAACTCTTCAGCAGCAGCACGGTCCCACTCCATCGGATTCCAGTTGGGTTCATCACCAACCAATGGATCCTCATTGGCTTCACCATTCCCCTCTTCCCTAGCACCCCCATCGTCCCCTGCACCTTCGTGGACGTGATCATTGTTGTTATCAGGTAATGGAAGCTCCTCTGCTGCTGGAGCAGGCAGGTTTTCCCTTTCCATCCAATCGGGGCCACCGCCGTGCATTATCTGCTCTCGTAACCACACAAGCCCGATGAAGGAAAACAGAGTGCATGTTACCACAAAGCAACCAGAGAATACATCCTTAGCCAGGTTCTCAGCAGACACAATGTCAAAGGGCAGAGATATGACTGGATCCAACGAGCCGGAAAACAAGCATCTGTACGTCCTACACGCTGTCAGGGGCACTATACCCAGCCAGGCGAGTGCTACGAGGGTGTAATGCAGCCAATCCTTAACGGCAGATGCTACGGACGTCACTAAACCGCCAACCACATCGCGTATCGGCAACCTTCGCGGCATATCGGGCGAATAAATCGGCATGAACGAGAATCTGTGCCCGCACAGCTCGCAAATCTCCTTTCGCGAGTATCTCATCCATTGTACTAAGCACTCTTGATGGATCCATTTTATCGAGCCCGTGCAAATACACGGGTGGAATAAAGGCCGGTCCGACGACGCTTCGGACCTACAGAACCTACAGAAGTCCGCGCCGGACGAGTCCGAGTCCATCATTGTAGCAGATCCAGTTTTTCAGCTTGATTATGCGATCTGCAAAACGACACACGAGTTACACGAAGTGATACCGACCGAATATTGATAATTGTGAAACTCAACTCGGCGAAACACACACACCTTAATGCGTAACATTAACACTGAAGCGCAAAAAAACAGCGGATTTTCATTAAAATGCAAGATATTTCACTTATTTGTTTGTTAACCACACGGAAAAGTGTGGCTTGACACTTGCGCTAAAAAGTTACCAATTTCGCGAAGTTACCAATAATTGACAGTAACGTACTCTGTGTATTACATTTAACTTAATGTTACCAAAACTACCAAAGCAACTATATATAGAAAACCGTCTTAAAAAAAATCAAAAAAGAGAAACTTGAAAGATTAGTATTCATATTCTAACTTATTCTTAGCTAACAAGTTAGGATCAATATAAATCAGCTGATCTTGACATTTAAAAAATAATACTTACTGGGGTACAAAATAATGTCCTCTGTATATATTTATTTCCAATTTTATATTAAATTAATAAGCATAACATATTTCAAAGTTACTGCGTAATTTCTGAAGACATGATTGGTGATCATTAACAGATGAAACAAAAGCTACTATTTGGTAGATTTCTGACAAAAAATAAGCTGGTAACATTATTATTGAAAATTGTTGAATTTGTTGACATAAATTTAATAGAGGTTCTCAACTTTTAGCATTTTATTAAAACTGTTGTAGATATGTCTATGATATGTGTAATATATTGATGAACTCCATGTGCTTAAATATGAAAACTAATGTTCACTAAAATAATGATTATACGTATAAAGTAACTGAAATTGACATGATACGATTTCGTTTGTTATTTTTGCGACGGATAAGACCTATTTACAACAGTGACATTTTGACTAGGTACTTGAAGCTTTTTAAAGTGTATTATCACTAACAAAACTGATTTTAGCAAGGAAATATTGCTGTTGGCTTTCATTATAAAAAAATTCAAAACGAAAAATATTGAAGAACCCGTAATGAAATTTGTAATCAAGTAGAAGTGACGATAAAATAAGCATATAATGTTATTGTAAGAATTTGCGAAAGCATGTGGAATGATAATTATAGCGGGATGAGGTTGAATTCAGACATGAGACACTGCCCCATAGCGTTGTGTTTTAGGAAAAATGTTATATTCAGTGATGACATATAATAATAACTTTGAATTGTAAGAAACAATAATATTGATAATTAAAGTTGTTTGTTTTCGCTTCAGGTTTTATTGTTGCCTGTTGGTTTAGCATCGTTTAATTTGGGTTGCTACATTGGGGACTTAGGTTTGACTTTGACAGTTGGCAGTTGGAATTTGATTAATATTGTCGCGAATGTGGCAAATATTTGTTCAAGTGTTTTGAGTAGCGAATCAATAAATATTATATTGTGGACAGGTGGTAAAGTAAATATAGTTTTAAATAATATAATTCAAACATAAATCATAATTCTTATATAAGGATAAACAATTTTAAGGTAATTATCCATTAGATTTTTGTATAACTTTTAGTAAAATTAAAGGTTATATCAATTACTGTGCTGTGTACATATCTATATCTTTTTTAATTAGCCATGTAATTTTATGAAGGCTACGATAAACAATTGATTATTTTCCGGTACAACTGGTTTTCACAGTCATTTTATTTTGCATTTGGTAAAACTATTAGGTTTAACTCTTAACAATTAAATATTTACTTATAATATTTTTTTCTTTAATTTATTTGCCATCTATGTATATAATGCATTATATTATTACAATTAAGATATCTGTTTCTATTATCTGATTATTGTATAACATGTTTTAGATGATAATCTAGTTTAAGTGGTATGTTATGTTGGTGGTATTTTAAATTAATTGCTTTTGTGATGAAGGAAAACATTTTGGACAAAATTTTAAAGACTTAAAATCTGTGAAGAGATCTGTGTCCAGTGGTGGGACAGATGTGGGTTGATGTACCAGTATATAGTGATATAACTTTAACGCTATAGCACATCATACACCTATAGCACCACCCAAAGGTTCTCCCTAATGCATAATGCCACCCAACAACAAGTAATTCTCAGACCTAGTAGAATAATAGTTTGACAGTGATCATTGTGCCAGCCAATTAATATGTTCTGGCCAATAGACAGATGTGATCCCTGCAATAAGATTAAATATAAACAATCTTGTCAATAACACATGTGAATTTTTCTCAAAAAACAACTACTTTCATTTGACTAACCTAATTGGCTATTGTAATATTGGGTTTTCAGATTAAAAGCGCAGAAAAAGGAAAAAATATGTAATCTACATGATAATATATAGATAATAATTTGGTCACAAAGCAAGTATCTGTGATATTAAAATCAACCATGACTTCTAAGGATACAGTTATTAAGATCGACGAGCCTAATGGCAGAGACAGTCAGAAGACAGAGATTAATATACTATGTTTTGATATAACTCCATATAGTCCTCTAGTTCAATTTATATGCTGCTCAGCATTTGTATTTATATGTTATTTAGCATATGGTTATTTCTTAGAGTTAATATTCTCAGCGCCAGAAGTAAAACCCGTGAGCCTGTATATAACATTTGTTCAATTTGCAATAACAACATTACTCAGTTTTGTTGAGTCATTAATAAGGAATCCCATTAAAAGAAAGTGAGTATACTTATTTCTATTCCTATTTTTATGTGAGCTAAAAAAAGGATATGAGTCTGATAAACATACAAATATAAAAGTATTGATTTACCTTATAATAAGGAAACTTAGATATTCATTAATAATTCATTGACATATTGCATATTGTACTGTTTTTTAAGTAGTAAGAGAAGTCATATTTGAAACGTATTTATAAAACAAAAATCGTGTTGTAAACCATGCATAAAAATATATTGTTATGTCTAATCCAGGCAAGATCTTCTTGACCCTCTTGCTTAAAAGTTGCTAGTAAATCTTATTGTGATTTAGTAAATAACATTTATACCATAACCTTGTCCTCAAAAGCGCAATACTGTTTTAGAAAGTGCTTTAAGTACCTGTTATAGCAACTTAACATTATTTACGCTGGGTTTAGGCAGGTGGTAGAACCCATTGTAGTTCGACTCCGGCCGCAGCACCGCCAGACTTATTTCTGCCTAATAACAGCAGTGTTAAGCTCTGCTGTCTTCTGGTTTGAAGGGTGTTGTAAGGGAGATAAACTTAACGAGGCATTCCAACTTAGTCCTCAGGGGTAG
>DWRA01003292.1:0-12364 GCA_018250295.1 Spathilepia clonius | reverse complement strand
TTCAAACCAGAAGACAGCAGCGCTTAACACTGCTGTTATTAGGCAGAAATAAGTGTGGCGATGGTGCCGCCGGAGTCTACAAAGGGTTCTACCACGTTTAAGCGTGCAGCCTAGAACCCAATATACGCGGCATCATATACAGTGTTGTAATAATTCTACCGTATTACTTGCTGTATCAGGTGTCTAAAAATTAGTAACATAATTCCGTAGTCAGCGTAAGAGCATTTCTCGCAACATGATATATCACGTTACGAAATGGCAAAACTTTAGCTACATGCAAATCAAACACGGTTGACATCAATCGTGCATTATTCATCTCTTTTCATTACATCTTCTGTCTCTTTCGACCTTCTCTTGTGATTGGTATGTAGAGCTAATTAAAAATAATTGTAATTCTTTGTGGACCTTTTTAAACTAAGTTGGGTGTGTTTCGTAATTAACTTCGCAAGGAAATCATCTGACCAGTGACAGATCAATTTCAAGGCTCGGCAAATAATTTTGTGATATTTTTGTTTAATAGTCTAAGATCCTAGCTCCGAGCTCCTAGCTCCGAGGATGGAAACTCGTCACAATAATTTATAAGGATGACATAGTAACCCCGCTTACCACATAAATTGTATACACCAAAACACCATTCTTTCGAAGTCGAATAGTCTTTGAAAGATTGAAACAGTGAATTTTGATGAATGCAGATGAGAAATCCGCATGATTCTCTGTTCACCCGGGGGGCCAGAAGAGGTATGTCACTCTCGTACTAAC
Source organism: Spathilepia clonius (assembly GCA_018250295.1). Taxonomy (NCBI): domain Eukaryota; kingdom Metazoa; phylum Arthropoda; class Insecta; order Lepidoptera; family Hesperiidae; genus Spathilepia; species Spathilepia clonius. Next base: position 11,605 of record DWRA01003292.1, on the reverse strand, counting down.
TATATCGTATCTAAAACTTTACGGCATTGATGTGAACGCTTAGTCGGTTCAAGATAAAGCATTACATTCGCAGCTTAGTAACACGGAAAGTACACTGTTGTTAATGCTAGCCACGTCTCGAGATGGAGGGGCTCCTCTTCTTACTAGTCGGAGTTTGATTCTCCCGAATGTGTATCCATGGGGTTCATGCGACTGGTAAAAGAGACTTTCAACTAAAACTGCTTTCTAGCGTCCCATGCGCCAGTGACAAAGAGGCTGGAAAGAAGTATCATCCTCCCTGGATCCTTAGTCGCTTAACTTAGCTTAAAACTTTTTCCACAGAAAGAAGAATTAAACTAAAAAATATTTGAGCAAGAGGGCTCTGTGATATTATAACATATTTTTGCTTTTCATTATTATGATTCCAAAAATATGGTTTGTATTAATATTTATAGCAAAAGGCAACAGTGGCCAGTTCTGCAGCATTGAGAGAAAGTGACAAAGTGTGTCAAAATGCGTCACAGCTCGAGAAAGTGGCGGAGCAACGTGATTATTGTGGACGAGTGGATAAATAAACAAATTATTATACGAATACGAGTTATATCATCATATGAGTTATAAGAATCATGGATCAATTAGATTTTAAGTTCATAGAACAGTAGCATTTTCAAGTTTACAAAATTCGTTGTGGTTCGATTCTGGAGGCACCGTCAATCCTACTTCGGCAAAATAACAGCAGTGTTTTTTGCTACCATACTCGAGAATGAAGTGGTAAAGGTGAAATAGATATTCGAGGCGTTTCAACTTATTGTTCAGGAGTAAAACATCTGTAACCAACCATCAGTAATAATCTAACTTTAACCACTTACAATCAGATGGACTGCTTGCTCGTTTGCTACTTCTATATATTAAAACAATGTTTTTACAAACATCAATTAAATAATATTACGCCTAAGATTTTTGTTCCTTTTTTGGGGTTTTTGTAAATTAGAGGGCTCTTTAAGCTCTTATGATTATGGGATGTTGTCGCCACAGTGGAACTAGACCGAACTTTGGATACTGTTTTCACTGCACTATATACGTTCCAAGTACATGGAGTGAAAATCGTAAAACGCACTCACGACTCAAGGACCACGTCCGTCGTTTGTAAAGTTGTAGAAAGCTGACTGGTACTTCGCGCTCTGTTGACTGCGCTCAATTAATTTAAATACTGCAGTTGCAACAAATATTTTCCGATATGCATGCAGTCCACTTGATAATAAGTGGTTGCTGCCGCGCTCTTGTACACGGACTGCGTCTATGATCAACCTCAAATGGGATTAAGGTCTTAACAAAAGTGGGACACATTTGCGTTGTGAACTTTTAAAATGAAGTATTTTAATGGATATTTTATTTATATCAAAGTGCCATAGATCAAGCAGATATCAGAGGGTAAGTGGCCACTGTCTCTATTGGACATAATCAACTCCGGGCTGGATTAAGAACGGAAACAGATGCGTTGCTCCCACCGGGACTAAATTATAACGCTTCGGATAAGTTTCAGACCAGAATACAGCAGCGCTCAGCACTGCTCTTATTAAGTAGAAATGGTGGTGCCTCAAGGTCCACAAAGGGTTGTACCACTTTTAATAGCTTGTCACTTAGTTACTTAAGAGTTCAATGTGATTCTGTTTGTATTACTGCATCTTTCGGTTTAAAACAAAGCCCTGCAACATTAGTATTACTGACGTACTTACTATTACGTACATACGTGTTTACGGGCACGTATTTTTTAAACATTTTTGAAATTAGCATACGACCTCTACGGATGACGTTCTGTCTGTTCCGTTAAAATTTTACAAGTTTGACGATCGTGTTTATTTTGTTTATTACGGGTTTATTGCAAAAAAAAGTGTTGTTTTTGAAATTTTATACTTGGAGAAAAATACGCCTAATTTTAAAGAGAAACCGAAATTCATAGTATCGTAGTAGTTATAAAAAATCCTGTTAAGCTGTTTCTGTAAAGATGTAAGTAGAGTCTGTGGATGATTTCGATAATACTGCCATAATTATGCCGTATAATTTTTATTTGTTACAAATTATTTATTAATCATCAGAATATGTGTTCTTAATAAATGGAACTACATTATGAAAATACTTAAAAATCTATTGATACATCTATTACTAAATATATTCTTTCAAAAATTTCCGTATTTTAAATACATTTACATACTACATTTTTAATTAATAGGTTTGCGAAAGTAGATGTGTGGTCGTCATTATAGGAGTTTTAGTTCAGCGCCATCTATTTTGAACTAAGGAAACACATTTTGCGTAACGGATTTATATTTTACTAGCTACAAAATTGTCCTACCGATTTCAATCTTAATGTTATCGACTCCTCATTTAGCTTTAGATTCTGCGTGTTAAATTAGAATTCCAAAAAATCACGTTTTCAAGTACATTGTATGACCTTTGGAATAATTAGCTCAGCTTTCTAATTGCGAAGGAATGGTTAAAAAGTCGGTTAAATAGGTTCAATACTTAAGATTACCTGTGATATAAATGATAGCCTTTATTTTTTTCTTACAATTAAATGTGCCCTATATGGATACTCACAAAACCATTTAGTGAAAACTTGTTATTTTGACATTATAAACAGACATTCCAATTTTATTTATTTGTATAGATTTGACGGTCTGTGCACAGTACCATACTATTAATCTGACTAGCATAGTGTCTGCAGTTCGATATTGAGTTGGAAAGACATTTTTAAGATAAATTTCTGTAGCTTTAACGTATTTACGGAACGACATCGGTAGGTTTTACGCATATGATGAGCTCAGAACCTTTAAAATAGTTCGTGACATTTGTAAGCGCACATTACCCTTTTGGCATTAATTAATTTTCTTGTGTTTATTGTGATATTGTACTTATAATTATAAAGTTGCGTAAAGACTAAAGTAAACTTACTTAAATCCTGTATTTGTCTATTGATGTTACTTTTATTAACATTCTAACTCAGTTTACAGGGGTAACAATACTTACTTTGTTTTAACTGAAGTATTTTTTATTTTATTGTAATATCATGTAGTAAGTTAATGTTAATTGTGTGCACCCATTACAAAGTTGCGGGTAAAAGCTAGTAATTTTTATATTAATAAATGATACCTGTCAATCATTTGGGGGCGCGGCAGTGTCCTCGCCAAGTCGATTAACATTATTTCAACAACAAAGCTCTAGTATCGTATCATATCTAGGTACCATGATAATCTGAGCTACTTGGGGAAGGAACCCGGAACCTGTCAGTAATCAAGGTCGATTTTTTGCCTGAATATTAATTAAAAGACAGCTCGACGTATGGTATAGGATTATGTAATTTTTTGCAATTAAAAGATCAGTTGTCATTGTTTTATCTCAATCAGGAAGTTATATTCAGTAAGCGATATTAAATATTTACCTATCATATTTTTCAGTTTTGACAATTGATAGTAATTAATAGTCTGAGTATTATTTATCCGCAGTATAACGGTTCAGAACGTTCTGAGTTTGATTTTTGGTAAAGCGAAAATCTAAATCATGAGAGCGTTAGCGCATTTGTGTGTCCAAATTCGTTGCTATCCATAAATGAAAACGGCAGTTAAAAATCAATTTGACAATACTACAATTTGTCAAATTTTGATCTTTGGTGGTCTCGTGTAGGTCTATGTCTTCATGTTATCACACCTTACGACAAAAGAAAAACAACTTAAATTAACACCAATTTTTTGCAAGGCTACATTTAAACACTATTATTAAACTTACTTTCGCTTTGCTATCCGATTGTTATAATTCCTTACGATCTTAATAGACACATTAAATTGTTTACAACTCATTGTTTTGCATTGTTTCAGCAACAATACATTGTAAGACTTCAATGTTACGTGTTAGATCACATCGCTTGTATTAAGACCAATAGAATTTATAATGAAGGATGAGTATGTGTTGTATTTTTCTCAAGATTAAAACTAACATAATGTAATATTTGCATGTGTGCGTCAGGATAATAGTTGAATACCTCAATTATCTTAATTTGTGGCTAAAATTGCTACATACTTGTTATTTGGTAGTTAATTAAATGTAAAATTCCCGTGGGTCCGCTGCTTTATGACATCTTCTGAATCTGAATATAGTCGCCTTATACTATTATTAAAAGGCATAAATAAGTAGGACATTTCCACAATTTGACCCTTATACGGAAGGCTCTATCACTTAGAAATAATGTAACAAGTAGAAGTAGAAAACTTTTCCGCTTTTTGGAAATTTAACACTTTTTTCCATTTTTTTGCTTCTCGCTCTTGACTCATACCAGCGCAGTAATTATGATTAAACATTCCTACAGGAGAGGCCTACACTTAGCAAGAACTTGCTTTAAAAAGAGCATGACAGCCTCAATTTATGCTAACAACATGACCTAATAAACGTACTAGCTATATGTCAGTTTACTACTTAAAAACAGAAATTTACTCACATGAACACCATAAGAGAAGCTGTACTGCGGATTGGGATTGAACTCGCTATCGCCCTCTTGCGCCTTGGTGTAGTGCGCCAAACTTACTGGATTGCTCTTGACTGCCTGGATCGTCGGTAGCTTGTGTGCCTCGCCGTATTGCCTGAGGTAGCTCGGTGCTACGGTCTGGTACTGCGCCAGATTTTTCTCATCAACAGCTCTATAATCCAAATCAGTACGATAAGGAAGGTACTGGTTGTATAACTCCCTGTTGTTGAAACCGAACTTGTTGAGGATGCTCACTGGTTCAGCTTGGACCGGCTTCCATTTGTATTCGTTGATTTTTGGAACGTAGTTTACCGGTCCTAGGTTGTATTGTTCGGGTCTCACGAGCCTTTGGATCGCCTTAGCTCGCTCATGTTCGGGAAGTTTCGTGTCTGGATCGTCGAGGTAGTTTATTAGGGCGTCTTCAAGGGTGTTGAATGTCTTGAAGGCTTGCTCCGGGCCCTTCGCCCCCGGGCCTGTATCGTCGTAGTTGTTCTCAAGGGCATTCTTTATTTGTGATTCTGACGCAGCCGAGTATTCGTAACGGTTGAACGACCTTTGTTGCCTCTCTTGTGCTGATGTGATCGCCACTAGTGTGAGCGCGAGGATCTGAATAAAATAATAACAATTTATTGTTTCATATACCTGTGTACCATATTTTTAATGAAACGGGGTGTCTATGGTCATATGTATATTAATAGTCAATGGTTTTTTGTCTATATGTTGTACTGTTAAGAAAATTAAAAGTGTCAGCAAAATGCAACAATTTTTCTTCTTCTTCTCTCTTCTTCAATACAAGGGGGTCTTTAAAACAATATACGATAATGTTTCAGTAATAAGCATTATTGAAGGGTATTTTGTTCTATACTGGAATACTGGAAGATTTTTTATTATTCTAAATTTATGTTAGGTTAGGTTAGTCTATCAAAGTAAATGATCATTGTTGATTATTGGGGCTAGAAAGTCAGTTATTTTTAAATTACAGTTACATGTAGAATCTCAACTTTATTTATTTGTATTCTTCATACCATTATTTAACATATTTAACTTTAGAACCAAACAACGTTCGTAAAAGTAAAACCTTTAAAGAATGTCATATACACATCAATCCATTTTGGAATTGTGGCGACTTGGCTGTTATTGTTACATAGACGCAAAATTATTCATACTTAATACAAATATATTTTCGTATAAATTACAGCAAGAAATTTAGTACAGGCAACATACATGACTCGTCTTCGAGCTAATGATACGAAAAGGCGGTCAATCAGACTTGCATAACCGATCATAACGAGTTTTGGTGGCTCTACATTCGAGTGGAACTCTACACCTCTTTTGTAATAAAACAAATACGGTATTCGTGTGTAAGTATATTAACCAATTAACCAATCATTTGAACATTTGTGTAGAGTTTTTGATGTACTTGAAATCGCTTCTTTGCTTCAATAACTTGGTATTGTAAAAACACAATTTTACAGTAGAGCATTTTTAAATAAAAAAAAAATATACTTAATTGTGCATTTTTTTACCTTTATTGAAGATTACGTACAAACTTTAACACCCTAGCTATCTCAAATCATAAGACACAATTAAGTAAAATATTACCATAATAGTAAAATATTAAAATACCAGTTGCTCAAGCGATGATGGCCAATAACTCAAGCAGAGTTGCTTTCAGTGCGTTGCCACTACTAAATTGAAATGTCTATTATAAATAAAGTTGTTTTACTGCATATGCCGAACCAAAATATAGCAACGTGACCGCTACTGTAATGCAAAAATAGGCGTAACGAATCATCGCAGTCGAACTAAAAAGGTCTACTGTCTAAAATTCGTGGTCGCGTGCGCACACACGATTAAAATGTTAGCTATAATTAAATAACCGCTTATGTAATAGTAGCTCTTTGAATTCGTCGAGTTGCAACTAGAAACTTACAGATGAGATAATTAACGAATTATTTTAATTAAAATGTATGAGTATTGTAACTTGATAGAATTTTATATAGTTATCTGTAAAACCTTCTACTGTGGCGACTTCTCGCAACTCATCAAGTATGGCGTCACTACATTCTGAATCACGCTATTGAAGTTTTCTCAACATCTGATATATATACAAGTTCCGAACTGAGACTGTTGGAGCACGGCCGCTCCCCGGGCATGATCACCTAGCCCGGCGGGAGATCTCCATTTGCCAAACTACCTTCAAATCTTTAATTTCCAGTTTGTGGTCTATTTTGCAAGCTGTAGTAAGAACCTGAAGCTCACGAGTTAAGCTTTAGGGGCAGTAAAGTATCAGTGGAAGACTTTAGGTAGGACTATAAATCTGTATGGGTACTGGTTTATTTTCTGTGTTTGTTACCATTGCTGCTATTTCTGTAGCTTAAATATGTAATTATGTGTCTATTTAATTGTCTACCTATTAGTGTTCAGTAGATAAGTTAAAAAGCACGGAAAAATAGCCGTTACTTTTTATTGTAGGTACAGTGGTAGGTAACAAGCATGCAGTCCACCTGATGTTCAGTGGCTACTGTAGCCAAAAGGTCCTTTAATCGACATTTATGTGGGGAATTAAGATCTACTTTTACTTATTTAAAGTATTTGCTATTGTAGTGTTGCAAGTAATTCATACTTTATAAAAAATCATTAACTATGATAGACGGATAGACAGAGGCTTAGTAATAGGGTTCCGTTATTACTCTTCGGGTACGGAACTCTAAAGAAGATGCCACGGTACTCCGAACCGTACTAAAATTAACATTTTAACAGCAAACACGTCTAATAACTCGTAATCAGTCTGTTACATAAGCTCCATACGAGTTTATTTGTTCGTGAGTGATGTTAATTCGTTTTCACTCGTATTACCCGTTTTCACTTGTTATACGTGCTTGGGATGTTCTACTTATTATAAAGTAACGATTTAATTTGTTACATATGGAAAAATAAAATTAGTGCGTTATTGGTAATAATTAATGCATTTCACGGGTAGAGTAAAATAGCTCAGTTAATGGTGCTACTTCAGGGTAAATACTTCGCGCATATGAATAATTAGCCAAGTGGTAAGATTTATTAGAATCCTTAATATCTCTTACGTTTGCAATCGACAATAAGTTGGGAGGATTGATTCAATAAATACTAATAGGTAAAGGTAAATATAGGTAAAGATGGTAAAACCCTTTGTAGTTCGATTCCGGTGGCACCACCGTCACACTTATTTCCGCCTAATAACAGCAGTGTTAAGTGCTGCTGTGTTCTGGTTTGAAGGGTGTGGTAAGGGAGATAAACTTAACGGGGCATTCCAATTTAGTCCGGGGTAACAACCCATCTGTGGCCGACTTCAGTTGGGATTCTAGTCTTATCTGGGGTCGAACACAAATGTCCATGGGCGGCAGTTACCCCTTACCATCAGGTGGATTGCATGCTCGTTTGCTACTCCATTATATATAAAAAAAACTTATAAAACTTTCCTCAAAAAAATATAAAAAATGTGTCTAATTTCATTTGTTATGTTAAATTATTTACGTATTGCTGTTGTTTTATTTATCTCATCCATTCGTATTTTTGTTACTTTTTTTAAACAGTTTTTGGTGAACGATAATTAACGACCATTCGTATTTAAAGAGATCGAAAATTCTATGTACTTTGTATTGAATGAATGAATTATTAATCACTACAAAGTACATTGAATTGATATTTATAAAGAAATTGAACATAAATAATGTTTGTATCATTTCTAACAGCATTGCTGTTCTATTGTAGTGACTCAGGTTCAAGGTCAGTGGTATAAAAAGTTCAAAACTGACATTTATCAAGTGACGCCCCTTGCTTTGAAATTGTGCATTGAGTATGACGGGTCATGGTTTCTGACAATATACAGTTCAATTATTTACGTAAATAATATTTTTGCACGAATACGTTTCTGTAATTTTACGTAATTTACGTAGATTGAAGCTTATGAATGCGTTTTTGAGCGATAGAATTGCTAAAAAATAGTTCAGAGTCGAAAAGTAAATCAATGTAGATTTAATTAATTAATACATTATTAATATTCTTAAAATATGCATGCAACATCTATCATCCTATACTTAATTAAGGTAACTACTAAATTATGGATTCAAGCATTTTAAATATGGGGGTAGACCTATACTTAATAGGTTTTTGTTGCCATGATGGTTATGCAATCTACTCCAAATAAATCTACTCCAAATGTACAAAAAGCCTTATCGAAACATTAAAAAAACTAAAACCAAATTTGACAGCGTCTTTATTTTTTTTATTACATTAAAAATATTCAAATTAGAATGGAACATTTTGATTCAGACTAAATAATAAAAAAGTTTAAACTATATAAACAATACTTACTACAAACCGCTGCATTTTTCAGTCAACAAGCACAGTCACAGATAAAAACAAAAATTAAAATCCAAGCCACAGACTGTAAATAAAGTAACACTCGCGTGTTACGACCGTTGCGCGGGGCCGTGCGGTACCGAGTGGTCAGTGGCGTGCGTACGCGCAGCTAATTCACTTTTTACTTTGTTTTGATAGTTCATCTCGGAAGTGAACGAGTGTAGCGCGACGTTAAGTTTTAATCGCTGCATATGATTTACTTGCGGGAAGGAAGCGCTGTAATTATGCAGTTTTAAGGTAGTAGAAGTCTATGTAAATGGCATGAGTGAGACTACCGTCCTTTTTTCTTATAATAAAAATGCAGAATATGAAGTTCTTTCTTTTTAAAGAGTGTATTTACTATTACATTGATGTGGTTACTTTGATGTGGCTGCTACATTCATTTCTAGAGAGAAGCAGTTCAGCGTTTTGGCGGATGGGTCTAGATGTAGGCTGACACACATTTAAGGTGAACATCTTAGCAAATTTTTATATTTACTTTAGAGAGTACTGTAGAATTTTAGAGCATAAATTGCTTTAAGTATTATCTAGTCAGTTTAAAAGTCATGTTTTTAATCATAGAGATAAAAATCTCAATCAGACTTTAATGTAGTATAAATGGTAAAGTTTTTGCTTATAGTTCAAATGCTGATATAAATGTCAAATCACCTTTTACTTTTAAATATATGTTATACCAAGTGACTTTATGTTTAATACTAAGCCGATAACATAGTGATTACTTATGTTTATGTATAAAAGGGGCGGAGAAGGTTACATGTTGTGTAAGCATCTTACCAAAGTAATTTGATCTTACGGTCTTACGGATTTGGTACGATCTTACGGAGATCTAAACTGGTTTTTTGCTACACTTTATATTTCTTTTTGAGAATACGCGGTTGCATCTCAAAATTTACCAAGTGCGTGTCGAATTTGCACATTGAGGGTTCCGTACCACTGAATGTCTGTATATAGTACAGTAAGCTCCGTCTGTCTGTAGTACTAGAACAAAAGATAGATAGACTGAATAGAACATAACGTTGTCACCAACAAAGTGTAATGAGATTAAAATATATTAAAAAACCAGAGTTTTTATTAGTATTAATATGTGTTATTAAAACAGATATAGTCAATGTGATTGTGAAAATTAAAACTATCTGCCTAACACAGTTCAATTGATTATCCGAAAAATTCGGAAAAATACCGGTTTGTATAGAGATCCTCTTTCAATTTTAGTATTTGTTGTCACAGCGGCCATTTTTACACATTGTGTAAAAATTTCAAGTGTTAAGCTATTACGATTCAAAAGATACAGCCCTGTAACAGGTAGATAACGGAGGCTTAGTAATAGGGTTTCGTCTTAACCCCTTTAAAACGGAACCCCCAACACATGATAATTTATGAACATATGAAATCATTTGGTAGGCGTGAATTTATCACGTATATTACGTTCGAGTATAAATCGTGATGGTTTCGGAACATGATAGGTGAGGGTCGTGCCCTTAAGCTTAATTTTAGCATTGTTTCATCGTCATACAAAGGTCTTCGTTGCAAAGCGATTTTGACTACGCAAATGCGGAAAGTAACAACGCTATTCAACATTAAATACATATATATAGATATGACATTTAAGTTGATTTAAGCATTAACAGTTTGCATTATGAAGCTAGTTATATGGCATTTTAATTTTATTTTGTTTGATTATTCAAGTAGGTACTGCAATAATAAATTCTTCGAAATATTATAAGTTTGTAACCTGTACACTTTTTCCTTACATGTGGTCGCACTCGAGGGTCTTTCGCCACACTTATTTCTGCATAATAACATCAGTGTTAAGCGCTGCTGTCTTCTGATTTGAAAGGTGTGCTAAGGAGATAAACTTAATTAGGCATTCCAACTTAGTCCGCAGGGGTAGCAACGCATCCGTGGTCGACTTTAGTTGGGATTCTAGTCTTATCTGGGGTGAATCACAAATGTCCATGGGCGTCAGTTGCCACTTACCATCAGGTTGACTGCATTCTCGTTTGCTACTCCATTATATATAAAGATAATAATAATAAACATGCCATTTTTTATTGGTATAATAAATATAAACGTCAACTTTATTCATTAGTGTATAATAACTTCACGTGCAATATAAAATATGATTTTCTCCTGTTAACTGCTACCGGCAGTCTATAAAACAGCGAAAGTTTGATGACAATCTTCTGCATGTAATATGTTCTGCATGTAAGTTTTGCGTGACGCGCAGACCGTATCTTGAGTTGAGTGCACCGCCAGGAGATCCATTGATATATGTTGTAGAAAGGAATTCATTTACAATGCTATTAAATTTCATATTGCATACTTAGATAGTATTAATGGTTAGCAGTGTCGTAATTAAATCTTTTACGTTTGGGTACGGTTAAAGTTTTTAGTACAGTTATTGTATGTTATGGTTGCTATACATATGATATTTTATAAGAGGTTACGGGTGTACCTAAGGTTATTAAGCCCTCCCTTCCCTCCAAAAGGAGCAGTGGCGCGTTCAGACAGGCGTAAAAAAATAAGTTATTGTCTAAAAATATTTCTCCGAATTTCTACAGTAAATAATCGCAAAAATTTGAGAAATCTTTAAGAAAAGTTTGATTTTTTTTCTCGTATATGCTAAGAAAAGAAGTGGATTCTGACTTTTTTCCGCATCTCCTATTATGTACCGATATGGCGTCTATAAATATTAACACAAAAATA
>DWRA01003291.1:0-12367 GCA_018250295.1 Spathilepia clonius | reverse complement strand
GCCGCTCCCGTGGCACAGGGTACCTTTTGAAGGTTTTCCCCTCAAAAAAAAAAAAAAAAAGGCTTGTGTTGTTCATTGTTTGTAATTTGATCAAGCGGAAATACAATTTTTGCTTTTACTCTTGTATGTCTCTTGTATGTATATGTAAGATCATAAGCAAAATCAATAAGGTTATCTATAAGACTAAAGTCACAGTGATTGTATCCATTTGCAGTAGTATGAAGCACTAATCAGCCCGATGTTAAAAATAACTAGTACTAATCATATAATCATCTGAAATAAATGGTTCATTACTATTTTTGTCAAGTTGTCTGATTGTCGTGACCAATAGTCCTTTGGGGTAGACATACATCCAATGATAATAATTAATCTGAACGAATTTACACCTTCCATAATTTGAAATTAGACAATTTAGGTATGCAAAAATTTGACATATTCATTATTACTAATTAAATGGACATTAGTCTCAAGTCACAAGAACATTGTAACTTTAATCTCAGTATGTAATTAATTTTATTTTATTATAAGAATCTTGTTACATATCGAAGTATCAAATATGACTGCTACCATACTACACATAATATCTCTAAACTTCCATATAAGGCCAATAATGAAAGACCAAACTATATTTCATAAGTCTGACAACCACATTGTGATTACACATAGTTCTAATCAACTGCAATCAGCTACACCTATTCACAGCTAATTAAACTGTGCCATAACCATGCCACTGGCTTTGAGCAGTGGCATACATTATACTTATAGTAACCACGATTGGTCAAACATATCAATATTAAAATATTTCATAATTTGTAATGTTTAATATCTATTCATTTTATTTAAGACTTTAGAAATAGATGGACAAATATGTTGTCCAAAAAATATCATGTATTATCAATTCAGAACAAATTTCATTAAAAGTAAAGAATATTTGAGTATCTCAACTTAACAATCTATTCTCGCCACCCTTTTCATGTGCGAGAAGACTAAGGAAAAGTGATTAGTTCTTTATTACGTTTGACTTTCAGATACACAAACCCATTCGTCAAACTAAAATATGATACCAGTGAAAAGCTGATGTGAATTGGTTTGTTTCATTATCATGACCATGCACTTGATTAATTTCATGGTACATAGAGTCTTAAAAATAAGGCCTTATTAAATTTGTCTTCTTCTACTTGCAAAATGAAAACTAAAACTATATTTTATTACACTACTTAATTTATTTTATTAAAAAAACAAAGGCAAATCCATATGTTAATTTTGAAATTGACAGAATTATGTCTAAAATGGTTTATAAGTGATACACCTAATTTCAATTTTCTGATTGCTCATAACATTAAAATCTCAAGTCCACAAAATAATTTAAAAAAAGAAACACTAAAAAATGTGTAAAATATGAATTACTATGTAATATAAAATAGACAACGATCTACATAGTTTACAGTACCTGACGATGTAGAGGCTTATTAGGTTGATTATTCCTTTTTTCTTGAATTCACTTCCACATACACTTCTGTCTTTCACAAATAATTAAAAGTCTGACGCAAAGTCCACAAGTACGCGCACGTTTTAAAAAAGGCCGTATATATTTTTCCGGACGATATTACTGAATTTTATCTCAGTAAGTTTAATAACAATCTGAGGAGACTTGTTGCTTTGTGTGGCCATCCTCGATTGATTTTCAATATTATGTAATAGCCAATATAAAGAGCGCTAACATTTCACTTTTTTTTGCGGATATTTAGTAAGCGCCTTAGCATTAATTGGAAAGAATTTTAGTGGAAAAAACCTTTCTTTTTTAGGTATTTTCAACACTGACAATTTAAAGACAGAACAGACTTGTCATGTAAATGTAGTATTGATTTTATGTTTCGTTTGACACATAAGTTATGGATATATTTTATGTGGAGCTCATTTATAGTTGCTTGTGGAATAAATCAATAAAACATTCCATTATCGGTAGACGTAAATTGGTTTATTACTTAACTTGTTTTAGGTTAAATCCCAATGTTTAAACAAGATTAGTTTAATTCTCAATAATCGTAAACATTATTTTTGATATGACATTTTATAATCCATTTGAACATAATAACTTTAACATAATTTTTTGTTAGTCAATTCGTTGTTAATGTTTAGAACCTTATATTTTTTGCTTTTATGTTTCGGGAGAAAACCTTCAAAAGGAACTCAGTGCCGTTGGGGCGACATCTAGTTACTTGCAATTTTTCCTCACTACAACTCTCCCTGTGGCCGTCTTCAGCGAGTAGTAGAGAACTCCGGTGTCTCCAATGGACCGGAGCCTTCTGAGCGCGTGACATTTTTCGGGCGCTACTCGGGATAACGTTCAGCTTGTCTTCCACCTTCTGATGTTCCTCGGAGAGCCCTCTTTTGGTCCCCTTTTACGACTACAGGAACAAAGGGATAGTACCTGATGCTGAACTAGAAAAATTGTCGTAGACAAGAATTAATATCGATATCACGGAAGCTTCTTTGTAGTATGGAAGTGGCAAATAAAGCGCGCGGTCCACCTGAAGGTAAGTAGCCACTGCAGTCCATGGGCATCTCTAATCAACTCCAGATTAGGTATCTTACCTGAGGTCAGCCACGGATATGGTGCTATAAATGAGAACTAAGGTGGAATGCCTCTAATTATTACTTGACTTACCACACTCTTTAAATCAAAGTAGCAGTGCTTACTACTACAGTTATTAAGCAAAAAAAATGATGTGGCGGTGGTACGTCCGAAATTCAACCACAAATGCTTCTATCACGTTGAATCCGCTGAAATTATAAGGGGTTAAATAAAACGCAATACAATCAGTCCAACTTAATATCATACAGTATCTATATTATGTAATCTATATAATTCTTAATCATTACATTCGATTAATACGCTATTACAGTAGGAAAAATAAATATTTTTTTTTCATTAGTCGTTTGAGTCACAGCTCCAATCAGCTTTGTTGAGATTTTTTTTTTCAAATATGCAGTAGATTTTTAATATATTTACAAGATAACAAGGTACCTATTCAAGTTTTCACTGCGGTAAACATTTTATATTACATACATAGCGAACTTATGTCCTTATTAGGAGATGGGCAAATACTACTTTTTAACTAAATTTAGGTATTTATTACCTAACACTTAGGTTCACTCTGTGATATGGCCAATTAATGGGGTTTTAAAAAACAAATGCCGTAGGCTATTTTAGACTAATTTAAAATAATTATTATCAGCTTCATAAAACTATGATTCTATGTGCTTAGGTAGATATATCATATTCTTATGTATAGGTATTTTTCTTTTGTGAGGACTGTAGTCCTCGAAGTAAAGCTTTCAAACTAACATCCGCTAGGAGTCACTGTGATCAGGGTTACCATTTCGTTTAAACTGAAATTATTTTGGTTTGTAAATACTAAATATTAACTTTTACCGGTCTGCGGTTGGTAATCTTTTTCGATCGTATGTACCTGTATGTATGTCTGTATTCTTTCACACGACACACGGCCCAAACTGCTTAAAGGAGTTTAAAATGTAAGATGTCGTTGGATTTATCCAAATAATGGTAGCAAGATAGGCTATAATTTTAAGCAGTCCGGTTTAAGAACTGGTTCAATGAGCTTTCTTTGACTATGAGTACCTAAGTAATAACTTCACTGAAGTTCATGTTAGAGAAGAAAATAATACGGGTAACTAGTATTTTCATACACATAGACATTAAATGATTATAGGTTTTTATCATAATTTCCAGATATATAAATTTTAATCCTTAAGATCTCAATGTTTCCTACAGCGGAATCACGGTTTTTAAAAATATTTTAAGTAGGTACCTATTTACAAAGTTGGAAATTGATCTTAATAATTCTAATTTAATTAATGATTTACGAGTATATCGTAGAATACCTATAAATATTTGCATATGAGTATCTATATACTTTAAACGTGCCTACTTATAGTGATAAGTATCCAATTTAGTCATATAGTGTTATTGTTATAGGTCTATACGTAATATAAAATATAAATGGCTACAAGGCTACAAAGACTTGTAACAAATTTCATGATAAGCATATTGGGATATTGAATTATGTTACAATATATATTTTATTTTAATACCTGTAGGTATGAGACTATTTATTGCTTTTGAGGTGAAGTATTTAAATGTTTACTTATATTAATAAATAACCAGATATTAGAAATACTAATTAAGTGAGTTAATCTTATCATCTGAAGGTACATTCAAATAAGGACCTACACAATCTAAACCTGAAATCGACCATTTCATATCACATATCCGACGCCACCTAATATTCTCGCGTTACAACCTCTAGGTTAGAAAAATAGAAAACATGATTGCCATCAATAAGTTAATAAATTTTGTTCATGAAAACAATTGGTTGTATTACACTACTAATAGGGTACAATTTTATTATTACCGCTATGATAATTGAGAAGATGTTATGATCTCACTATTAGATAGACTTGGTCGCAGAGAAGCTCCCCATTATATTAATGCTGTAACTACCTATACTTATTTCCAAACTATTTTAGGTAATACTTTAATTTAAACGCATTGCAAGCAAGCGAGGCGCAATGCTAGACTAAAGTATTATATTTTCACTTGTATAATCTGACCATAATTAAATTTAGATAGTTAAAAGTCTAATTGTTCGCGAAACTTTCATATGTAGAGGTATTATAGTAAATATACTTAAAGTGGCGTCACGTCGCAACAATGGCTTTTAAGATCCAGTTATAGTCATTTCACAGCCACTTAGCGTTACCATACAATTTGAGCGAATGGGTAGATAGGTACTATAAATTAGAAGGCAACTGCGGAGGTGATTCTTAATGTACTCATCATAATTATAGCTAAGCTTTAGGCTCTTTGACCTTTCATAACCAATCTATACAAACATTCTACACCTATTGAATAAATAGATAAGTTATAAAAGTCCTGTTATCTTACTAAGATTTTTCATTATTAATAGCCATAGTTATAAAGTTACAAGTAATGTAGATATATTATTATTAATAAATAACACTTAAATATGTGCGTCTGCTACCAGAGTAAATTTATGCAAATACCTATCGATTGTACCCGAGTGATCCAAATATTTTCAATTGAACAATTAGTTAAAGTGGTAAACATTTAACTCTTAATTAAATCTGAATCAGTAGCGTGTATCTCAAACGAAAAATTTACATTTATCATTTTTTTAAAACATCGAATCCTATAAATAATGAAGAAATATACAGTCGATTTGATCGCTAAGAGTCTGTGAAAATCACAAATTGAAAGCTTATTATTTTTTATGAATAGTTATTAATACTTGATTCACTCTATATAGATATCTTCGATCGGATACGCTGTCTCTATAAACTTTTGATAAAACCGCTGGAAAGCCCTCCTGAAACAAATAAATATTTCAGTTTTCACAATTTTTACTATATGCAAGACTATTTTTTCAACAATCCACGTCTAGCATTAGTGAGCTACTTATAAAAGTATCGTAAAATGAATCAACTTACCCAACAGCTTCAGCGACGGGTCTGGTGGATTCCTGTCCCCGGAAGACATGGCATGCAAAGCGCTGAAGTGTAGGGTGCTTCGTAATGAACCCCAAGTAACGATGGTCACGAGGATGGAACGCGCAGAAAGACACATTCTTCAGTGAGTAGAAGTAGTCGATACAGGGACCGCTGCGATTTCTCTGCTCGAAGAAAAAGTATATTTTATTCACAATGTATCGAATGTATTTATCGGCATTATATTACTGTCTGAGGCTTTCCTCAGACTTTGCTATAATGAACGGTCTAAATATTGGTTCCATATACCCAAATCTAAAAATTATGAGCAATGATTAATTTTACTGCATACCCTAAATAGAAGTTTTCACAAATATAAGTTCAAGACATAATTATAAAATTCAAGTTCAAGTTCAAGATAAAATTATAAATATAATTCAAGTTATATTACAAAAGTTTCCGCATGGTTCATCTATACCATCTGCAAATGTACCGATTTTCAAATTTACCCTGGCCATGTCTGTAGACTTTATTTTGTGTATATGTTATTCTTTTCATGTATACGTTCACGAGGCACTCATGGCACAAAAAATTCTGGCCTGAGGCTGTGAGTGTAGTAGACACCGTCTTTTAATAAAGTCTAAGAGGTCATCACCTTAGTCAATTCAACAATATATCTTCATAATGGAAAATCTTTGTGAAGTTTTATTGTTTATTTATTAGTTGTACTTACATCAGGTTTAGACCGGTCGACCATGCGAAGCCCTTGATCAGATACTTCTAGTATGCAAGGCTGTGCCCCTGGCTCTCCAGTGCTTTCACCGACAATCTTCTTCACGGCTTGACACACCACTCCAGTTCCTTTGTGTGCTAATGTTTCTACTGATCCCATGTACCTTTAAATAGTTCATAATATAGATATAAAGAATTCATGATCTTAACAAATTAGGAAGATATGGAAATTGCTTACCCTAATAAGTATCTCTCTCGTTTGACTTTGGCATTAGCTGGATCGAAATCATTGTAATCCATGTCAACAGCATAAGCAGATGGAAATATCCCTTGTTGGCCTGTTCTCAAATTAACTCCTGTAACGAACGATAATTACGTCAAATTGAATCCAAGATATATGGGCACTGCTGATAAATAGATACTTTAATATCGTATAAAATAATGAATTTTAAGTTGTATCTATATTTTTTTAGCCCAGCTGATACGGCTAACGGAATCTTCCCATAGTATTATATAATCCAAATTATTACCTTCGCACCACAAATCTTCCGCCTCTTTTTGCACGTAAATGGGATCACCTATTTCCACTTCGATTTCGTCGTGATGTCTTGGATTGAATTTGTGCAGTCCCCGGTGAGTGGCCTCCAGCATTTCGAGCTGGCTATGTGGAACTGTGGTCATATTACCAGCGAAGTTAATACCGCTGATACTGCAGCTTGATGAAGGCGATACTGAAATGATTATCCCCAATATTTCTTTTTAGAGCCGATAGAGAACCATATTTTTCAAAGCACGTACTTTTCGTTAATTTAAACATTTTTGTACTTGAAGATAATTTTCTAGAAACGAAGAGTCGGTTCTACGACAGTCGAAAAATTGAAATGTGCAGTATGGAGTAGAAAAATGGTTGGTGATCAGTAGATGGTAGATACTACCTATACTTAATACCTAATAACGAAGCCATTATTACCGTTTTGTTGTAATGGTGTCGGAGATAAACTCTTAGGCCCGGTGTCGATGGGCGAGTGCGCAGTACTGTGACCGCTGTCGACATCGCCCAAGCTCTGCAGTCGCTCGGAGTCTGGACTGGAATCTTCATCTAGAAGGTATCCGCACTTCAGAACTAGGAGAGGCCGACTATGACATCCTGGTCTTATAAGGAGACCAGTTAAAGCCCCTAACTCGTCTGCCAGAGATGCTGGCTGATTGCATGCTACGATATTCGCTGAAAATAGGGGAGTTGACAGTCAGAAACATTTTGGAAGCTCCAATTTAAGCCAATTAAAGGGATATTGCTAAATGTGCCATAATAATTAAAGCCAATCTGAATTGTACGACTTGAGTATTTATCTCGAATGATGACTTGCATACGAAAATAAGTAGCTGCGTGTAATAAAGGAAGAACTAGGAAATACAAGTAAGCCTTTTAGACGAAGCATATTTTGTTATAAAACAAAGTATATAATAATTCTACCAATGTTAATATAGGTGTATTGCTTATTTTTTATGCTGATGAAACAATATAAACATAGCTAAAATAAATATAAAATCGGAGTAAATATTTTAATAAAGCTTAGTAGCTAGAATTTGTAGCATTAGTATGATCTAAAAATGTGATATTTTAATCCAAAAGTATTACCTCACAATTTAGTCGATAGACCAAAGACCCAAATTCTTATAAAAAATATTAAGGGGTAATGAATATTATCATATGCGCGGTGTTAATAATCGATCTATTATTTTGCCTACAAAAGATCGACATTTGACAAGTTCTGCGTACTAGAAATTATCAGATTTCAATTTTTGGTAGGCAACATTTGGAGCGACTGAGTATTAATAACGGACCTCACTCGAAATATACCATTCATTATTCCAAAATGATGATGATTCAAAATTCGCAAATGAATATGATTACAAAGTTTTTAATAATAATGTATGACAGTTCGTGTGTGAATATTGATATTATGCATAAAACAAAAAAATACTGAAAGCTTTTTTCTATACATGAAATGGATTTATTGTAGACAGTATGTAGAAAAATCAATTGAAAGTGTTATATGACAAAATAGTTTGCACATATATGATAGGGATGCATTACAGAGAGATTATACAAAATATACTATTTACCCCGTCTTTATTATGTATAATGCAAATAAAATAGCGTGTAGCACGTCTGCAGTGTTGCCTTTCTATTCAAGAGACGAAGTACCTAGTAATTGTAACTATGAATAATAGCGACGCAAATGTTTTGTGTTTAGAGTAGTAAACATAGCCAACCCCTAATTGAAAATAATTGTAGGTATACATTATAATTATTATAATAGAAATGGGCGCTTGGTTTTTTAGCCAAATCTTAGGTAAATCCATTGTAGGTAGCTAAGCCAAAAAAAAAAATTTGTCACATGTAGGTATCTAATATTTTCCTCGTTGGTAATTGATGAATGTTATATATTTTGCAACGTTAAGAAGCAATTATATATTTTACTATTTGTTACATTTTTTAATTTCATTAAGGATGCGACGAGATTGATGGCCTCCATATATAGTGTAGTTATAACTCTTAATATTTATAAAACCAACCAGTTGATAGTAATGGGAATTTTAGTTTTATTTAATAAAATTCAACTTTGGTCGTAGTATGCATATAGTACTATAGGTACAGATATATATTCTTCATATGTAATAACTAAATCGGAAAAGAACTGGTTAATTTGATCATATATCTATAATTGTATTAATTAACACAAATTGATAAATTTAATTTAATCTTTATAGTATTTATTGAGTTGTGTTAAATAAACAGTATAGGTAACGGTATTTTAAAGGACTATTTACAATGATTTTGTAACAATTCGTCAACGCGCAGCATCATTCGAAATGCCGATGAATGGAACCAAATATAGAATATTTACATTTAATACAATTGGACGGTCGCTGAAGCGCTGTTGCAATATATCTATACAAAAATGGATAGGTATCGCTAGCTTATGTGACCTTTGATATTCAACTCTTCGATACGAACAAGAATAGAAAGACAACATTGTTATTATATACACATGCTATTATATTAACACAAAGGTTCTACTTACGTTTCCGATTTTTCGGAATGTCTGGAAGTTTTCGTCTTCGTCTTTCGCCATTATTAAATGTCTGATGGCGGGGACTCCGCTGGGTGTCTGCCCCTTCATTGTGGGGCATATTGACAACTTCAGCCGGTGCCGTATTTAGCGATTCGGTTTCTTCCACGCACACTCTGTCCTCTTCTGGCGAACCATCACTCTTTGACGAGGGTGAATCATCTTCCAAGCCCACATTTGGCACTAACCTTTTAGTAATAATAAAAGAATTGAAGGTTTTCTCTTTAGATTTATCAATGTAGTACACGAGGAAAATAGTTAACGTGACAAATTATAGCCAGTTTGGTAAAGTTTAATATGGTGGCTGGGGGTCCACGAACATTACAATAAACAGTCAGAAAAGTTTACTTACGAGTAAAATGGTGTCGGGGCCTTTATATGTTGTGGTAATCTGTCGAATACACGGCGAAATTCTTCAAATTCGCTGTCGGCCATGTCGCTATTACACCTGATTGTTGAGTACGGTTTGTCGCATGCGCGAATTTCTTGGTTGCAGTATCGATCCTGGCCCTACAGTTTTAACAATTCGTCCTCACAGTACGCATGACCCAATGCGCTGCGCGCGCAATTTTCAACCCCTCGCGCAAGCGCGTATCGTACTAGCAACCCTATAAAAACCATGAATTCAATCATTCCTGTCACATCATAAATTTAATGAATCAGCGGGAAACCCTTGAAACTCTTTCAAATTGTTTTCCTATTAAATTAATGTTTCGTATTAGGACTCTTCATTCCATTTTTATTGATTAGTTATACATACAAAATTAATATTTTTTACGTTTATCAATTAGCGATGTCCCTCGCACTTCTTTACTTACTTACATCTCCGTTCTAGGTATTAGGTATTTCGATTTTACATAGATTAGGATTTTACCTACATACATTAGGTACGTATATCGCCATCGACCTATTACTGTCCCACTGCTGGGCACAGGTCTCCTTTCAGAGCGAGAGGGTTGCAATAGTCAAGGCGCTGGCCAATTGCAAGTTGCTAGACTTCACACACCTTTGAGTACTTATTTCTGTTTGAAAGAGTTTTCAAGCGTGCAGGTTT
Organism: Spathilepia clonius; assembly: GCA_018250295.1. Lineage (NCBI taxonomy): Eukaryota > Metazoa > Arthropoda > Insecta > Lepidoptera > Hesperiidae > Spathilepia > Spathilepia clonius. Next base: position 1,915 of record DWRA01003291.1, on the reverse strand, counting down.
CTTCACGACGTTTTCCTATAGCAAGTGATAATTAGTCCTAATAAGCACATAATTTGGAAAAATCTGAGGTGTGTGTCTGTCATTATACCTCCGACCCCACGATTGAGAGGCCATGATTCAATCGCTATTGCTGCATAGATAGGTGCATAATAATATATTATTTTTATTTGCGTAGAAATAGCACACGAGAATGCCGTCCACTTGATAGTAAGTGTCCACGTGACGTTGACCACAGATGCGTTGCTACCTCTTAAAACCAAGTTGGAACGCCTCGAATAAGTATGATTTCCTTACGCACATTTCAAACTACAATATTTAACATAAATAGATTAGGTGGTGGTGCCGCTGGAGAGGAATTGCAAAAGGGCATACTACCTTAGGGATTATATCGCCGACTATATAAATGTTTGTCTACTCAATGTACTAATAGAAGACAATTTGATTTTCATAAACCTGATGCAACCAAGTAATTGTAAATTGAACAAAATCAATATGGGGTTAAAATAGCGTTAAAATGGTTTATTTCATGTTAATGCATTCACTGTAATCATATTTATATGTAAGCGTATTTTTTATTAGAGGCCCTAATTACTTATATATTCTAGATAAGAAAAATGTGGAAGGAATATATCAAAATCGTAAGTAATTCAATTCGCTTCTAGCAAAGTGTACGGAATACTTTGCTAGAAGCGATAATCTGAGATTTATAACTAAACCATGTATTTCCACAATGTAGGTACGTAATCGTGATGAAAGTAAGATAACAAACTAGACATCATAATATCACAATGTTCTAAACACGACGTCCTATACGACGGTACTTAAACTTTGTCTTGTATATTACTTACAGCTTGCGTTTACTTTATTGATTTTATCACCATTATCATCTCATTTGTGCCTTTAATTCTACGCACTGCTTATAAAACCACTTCCTAAAAAAAAGTCGCGTATATAGGGCGTCCTGACGTCTAACTTATAACTTTGTGACCTCGTATTGATAAAAGAAATTACCATCAGAATATAGACTTTTGGTTTAGTAGATACATTAGGATTTCGAATTCTTTACATTTTGCAAAATGGTGCCAGATATACCTCTGTTACGTACCCTTTAAGTGGCGTTTTTTAGATTCTATTGTTATATTATCAGTGTGATGCGACTGCCTTTAGGGCAATAGGTACTTGCTAACTTGCTAATTAGTGACAACTAATATTCTTTTCTGCGAGGATCGCGTTAAATATTGTTAGAGATGACGACCTGATAATTATAATCATTTCTGAAACAACATCGTTACAAAGTGATACTCAAAACTTCAAGTGTTTACCACAAGTATTAAAGTAAAGACCTAAGTAGATTGACAATTTACAAACATTGTATTTAAAGGGAAACGTTAACCTACAGTGTTCGATCCTTATAACAAGGTAGCGTATAATCGTAAAAGTAGAATTATACTTGTTATTATACATTGTAGAGGTGGTTTTTGGATCCAATTTAATGTATTAATAGTTTTCTACTGCAATTGCGCCTATACTTTGCACTTGTTATATGTACTTTGTATGGGAGTAATCACAGCGAACAGTTTTACATTTAGGTTATTTCAGGCCCCAAGTTTATCACAAGTTAATATAAACGTGTTCATACAACTTAAAAATGTACTAGTTACTTAATACAATGACAGATATACTGTACTGTCAAAATAGAACCCTATTGTAAATTTCAACGCGATAACATACACGAAAGTCACCCTGTACTCACAAGTTTTTTTTTATATGATGGAGTAGCCAACAAGAATGCAGTCCACCTGATAGTAAGTGGCAACTGCCGCCCATGGACATTTGCAATCCACCCCAGATAAGACCAGAATTCCAACTGAAGTCGACCACAGATGCGTTGCTACCCCTGAGGACTAAGTTGGAA
>DWRA01003290.1:0-12368 GCA_018250295.1 Spathilepia clonius | reverse complement strand
AGTCCTCAGGGGTAACAACGCGTCTGTGGTCGACTTCAGTTGAGATTCTGGTCTTATCTGGGGTGGATCACAAATGTCAGTGAGCGGCAGTTGCCACTTACGATCAGGTGGACTACATGCTCATTTGTTACTCCATCATATAAAAAAAAGAAAAAATAATAATAACAATTAAAAAAAAAAAATTACTAAACTGCAGCTAAATAGGGTTTCCGTCGGGAATTTGCGTTCCTGATATTGTATTCTTGTAATCTTGTCTTGGAGTCGAGTTATTCTTTTACTATAGAAGTATTGTGTCATTAGTTTAAGCGCTTATAGGTTATATGTACGTCGTTTATTGACTAACAATATATAAATGAACATAATTACGTAAGTATGTTTGCGTTGTATCAGACTATTAAACGTTCTTTGAAAGTAATAAATAAACTTGCTACCGCACAAATAGTGAGTGGCGAAACAGCAAAGCAATTTATTTAAACATAACATTAACACGATAAATAATTATAATAAGAAGATAATAGACAATAATTTTAAATTTATCACTCGATTCTCAAATATTATCTTGTGATATTATATTTATTGATAAAATATTCAATTATAATACTTGAATGGCGTTTGTAGATGTCAATTTGAAGATTAAAAAGATAAAAATGTTGTAACATGTTGTGTTAAATTTTTTAATCTTATATAAAAAATAAGCTCATAATAATTAAAAAAACCTCATAATATAAATTGTTTTGGACTACAAAAAAACAGTTACAATACTTATTTCACAACTTAAAGTGTATTACCTCCGTTATGTTAATCAAAACTTAAGTATATCAGATCTGTCCTTAATACTAATGTAATAAAAATGCAACAAGCTTTACAATATACTATTATTAATTTTATTTTTAATGCTTAGTGTAACATGTGACGTGCTTTATGATCTATGATTCTATTAGAGTCTGCGTTGTTTGCACGACGGCACGACAGACGATTTTTAGGCGTCGATTAGAATTATAACTTAATAGTATGAAAATAAAATCGAAATTGCATCGGTGATCGCCATTGTTACAAAAAGCAAAATTTCAATTTTATTCGCAAACAAAATTCTCTGCCGTGCCCTCCTGGTAGTCAGTGTAGGCTGTCAACATAATTTAGCGTGGTTTTCCATAATGGTCAGAAATTTTCAATACGACTTATCGATATTAAAGATATGCATAGGTTTTCCTTTCGGGGCACATTACATAATTGTCGGATTACGACAGCAACAAGTAATATAAGTAAATAAGCCTTTTTGATGTGAAAGGTTGGAGTAATGATCATTAAATATAAGTATTATAACAAGTATTCCATCTATAAGTAGTGAACGATCGTGCTTTGCTTTTAAGTTGAAAACGGTTATCTCTTGCTCTTTAAAAATAATAGCTAGTAAAATAATCATATAGTTAAGTTTACACTTTCTGCATCTTTAAATTTCCAAAGTTTACGCGTATTTTTATTTCCAAATAACCAAAACAATATAGTGCTTCCACATTGGTAAATAGCCCCAATGTTAGCTAGGGTGATAAACAGCGGCACTCGTTCATATTTGTTATAGATAACTATGTAGAAAAACTTATGTATATCCCCAATAGCTTGTTGTATCGAAAAAGTGAATATGAGTAATATCATCACAAAAACAATACGAATATTGTTTTCTGTCTTACTCTGATTGCTTCGTAAAATGTATTTAAGAATCAGCGCTAGTTGAATTCCATTAACACAGAGAATAGGCCACTTAACAAACACGAGGTATACGAGCAAGAAAAACAAATCTTTTCTGCTCGGCAAGGTATACAATAAGAACAAAAGTAGAGAAATAATTGCAGGCACGATCCAAGCACAAACAGACACTTTCCACAGACTTAATCTTTCCGCGTTGCACACTTTCACGAAACTGTCATACATGTGCTTACTAAATACGAACATCCAAGTCACTAACGCCATTTCACTGTAGATTTTTGAAAAGATGTACACGACGATGGGGTTACTGTTCCGTTCACGTTCGAAGGCGATGCAAATGTCGTGGACGTATCGAACCAGGATGAATAAAAACCTGGCAGTCATGAACTGTATAAGCAGCTGGTTCTTGTACACTTCTCTCCATTCTTGGAATAAAATTGCCGTCAAGAACAACAGCAGTAAGGCGGTAATTGAGATTAGGAGTCCGCAGGTGCTCAGTACCAACGTCAATATGGTGAGAGTGGAAGAGTTATTTTCTGGTGCGAAAACTATGTTTCCATGGTCCATTCTTAAAAGGATTTTTTGTTGGTTATTTTCATTGTTACTTCTTATTTTATTGCAGCTTCACTGTTTCTTGGGAGTAATGGTGAACGTGAGTTAGACGTGAGGAAGGCGTCATGACGATAATTCAATCTTTATTCTTGACTTTAGTAATATTTTGTAAAAATATACAACACGTACACGTCTTTCTCACAGGTCTTAACTAGTAATTTGCCCACAAACACTCATTATCAGTATTAATTTTCGACAGCATACCTGATATCAGGCTTTTTATCTCGGTGATTAAATCCAACATTTTTGACAAGAGCCATTACATTCAATGTAATGTTATCCTTAAAATCAAATGTCACTTCATTTTATTTAAGAATTTTTATTTCGTTATCTTTACATCTTTCTTCTCATGCAATTTTGTTACATTGAAAAATAAATTAATTACTTTACTGAGTTCATAATAATATAATGCAGTTTATAGTCATGGTCATTATTGTTTTTACAGTTTTCCTGCTGGCTACGGATCTCTGTCTCCATGGCCAGCGTGTTGACGGGGGGGGGGTGTGTAGTTTTCAATAAAACTATTATTTATAATTAACTGCATGTATTTCACTTCACATTACAGACGCCATTATTCCTAATCATAGACTATATATATAGACAACAGTATAAATGGAATGTCACAGATCTAAGCTTTATATCCACAGACTCAACATAACTTACAATACTACACATCTCCCTCTTTAGTATGACTGTACTAATAATAAAAATCATTCACAATAATCAGCTAAATATGTTGGTTTTTTAATAATTCTTCCAGATTTGGAGGTAACAATACTATTTCCATTGTTTAACCTTACTGACTTAGAATCATGTAATGATGACAAAGGATTGTCGCTAATTACTGTTTCATGTAATGGTGATTGAACAACTGGTATTTCTTCTGTACAATTATCATCACTACATTCTTCCGGTCTTACAATATTTTCATTTAGATCTGCAGGATCATTTATAACACCAGACACATCTGGAATCAAATCACAATCCAAACTACGTGAATCAAACATACATGTAGAATGTTTTAGATGTATAGAATTTCTAACAAAAATTTTACCATTATTATTGACTACTTTGTATGACCTTGGAATTTCTTCTTTATCTATAATCATACCTGACTCCCAGGTTTTATTAATAGGATTTCTTATAACAACCTTGTCCCCTTTTTTAAATTCTCTCTCAAATGAAGCATTTACATTATAGTACTTTTTAACCCTATTGTTTCTATTCATTTGCTGTCTAAATGCATCATTTATGATTACCTTAGGCCGTAGCTGATGTTTCACCGCAGGTAATTTTGATCTTAACAACCGTCCCATTAGCATTTCTGATGGTGAGTAATCAGTTCCAGCCACAGGTGACACTCTATACTCAAGTAAAGCTTCATACAATTCCTGTTCTGAATTACATTTTTTTATAATACCCTTAGCTATCCCTACAGCTTTTTCTGCTAAACCATTTGACTTTGGATGATATGGAGATGAATGAACTAACTCAATATTTCTTTCTTTACAAAATTTACGGAGTTCAAAACAATTAAATGGACTATTATCACATATTATTTGATTAGGAATTCCATGAACAGAAAATAATTGTTTTAATTTTGTGATTATTATCTCCATTGATTTATTCTTAATACTTATAACGTCAAACCATTTTGAGAAATAATCTACTACAATTAAATAAGATTTTCCACCATACATAGCAATATCCATTCCTAATTTCATATAAGGCAATTCAGGTATTTTGTGTTGAATAAGAGTTTCCTTACGATTACTGGACTGATATTTTTCACAAAGTTTACATGACTTAACATAAGTCTCAATCATTGATGACATTTTAGGCCAATATAGTAAATTTCTAGCACGTTTTTTACATTTGTCAATTCCTAAATGTGCATTACCATGAATTTGTTTAAGCATTTCGTTATACATACTTGTGGGCACAACTACTTTATCATTATAAAATATAATGTTATCTTTTATCAACAAATGATCCTTGATTTTATAAAACTGATGAAGTTCAGGATCTGTTTTACAATAATTTTTCCATCCTTCATTAACACAATTAAGAACTTTAGATAAAAGCATATCTTTTGTTGTTTCACCTTGAAGCATTGTGAGTTTTATTTTACTTATTGGCAAATATTCTTCTAATGTAATAGTATGTACAATATCTGACATGTCTGGATCATCACATATTTTCTCCTTTAAATAATTTCTAGATAAATAATCTGATATAAACATGAATTTTCCAGGAATGTATTCAACTGTAAATGAATATTTTAGTAATTTAAGTAACATACGTTGAATTCTATTAGTTGATTTATGAATTTCTTTAACAGTAATATGCACTAATGGCTTATGATCAGTTTGTACTTTAAATTTTCGTCCATAAATAAACTGATGAAATTTAGTAACAGCAAAACAGACTCCTAACAGTTCTTTTTCTACCATACTATAATTTTGTTCAGCAGATGTTAAACTTCTAGAAACAAATGCTATAGGTCTACCTTCCTGAATTAAACATCCTCCCAACCCATCTTTACTAGCATCTGTTTGAACTATGATTTCCTTATTTATATCAAAGTAACCTAATGTTGGTGCTTCACTTACCAATTTTTTTAATAGAGTAAATGCATTGTTTTGCTCTATACTCCAGTTCCACTTAGTATCTTTTTTAAGCAACTTTCTAAGTGGAGCAGCTACATTGGACATATTTGGAATAAATTTATGCAAGAAAGTAACCATACCTAGAAACTTTTGCAAAGATTTCTTGTTTTCTGGTTTATCAACTCTTAATATTGAATCTACTTGTTTTCTATCTGTTTGAATCCCTAATTCTGAAAAAACAAATCCTAAGTAACATACTTTATTAATCTTATATTGAAGTTTAGTAGGATTAAACTTGACACCATATTTAAATGCACGCTCCATAACCATTTTGAGTACCACATCATGTTCCTCTTTGGTCTTTGTAGCTATAATTATGTCATCATAGTACACTTGCACACCTTTAATGTCTCCAAATATTTTAGTGTTTTCTCTTTGAAATATTTCTGGGCTGGAACAAAGGCCAAAGGGCAACCTATTAAATTTGTACCTACCAAATGGTGTATTAAATGTGCACAACAAAGTAGAGCTATCCTCTAATACTATTTGATGAAACCCATCTTTCATATCAATAACCGTAAAATATTTCATACCTGAGAGATTTGCTGTCAAATCTTCTATCGTAGGAATATTAAAATGTTCTCTCATAACATACTTGTTTAATTCTAAAGGACATAAACATAAACGTAAAGATCCATTTGGTTTTTCAACAATTATTAAATCATTAACCCACTCTGTAGGCTCTGTAACTTTAGATATAATTTCATGAGCTTCTAAGTTATTTAATGTCTCTTTTAGTCTAGGTTTTAAAATTTCAGGCACTCTACGTACAGGTTTAACAACAGGAACTGCTTTATCTGACAACCTTATCTTATATTCAAAAGGTAATTTGCCTAAACCTGTAAAAACATTTTTATATTGTTGTAAAAACTTACCATCTTCAGTTAAATCGTTAGACACTGCATAAACTCTTTGAATTAGCGACAACTGAACACAAGTATCCCTACCCAGAATAGGTGTTGTATCACCTTTAACAACAGTGAATTCTATTATTGTTTCATCCCGTCCTAAAGGCTTGCACTTGATACAAATTACTCCGACAGGAGTTATAACAAACCCTCCGTAAGTAGTGACTCTATGCTTATTGTTCTTTAATGTTATTTTTCTTGAATCCAATTTCTGATAAAGATGATAAGGCAACACATTAATATCCGCTCCTGTATCTAATTTAAAGTTAACATTTCCAATATCTTCAACGTAAATCTCATGGATCCAATCTTCTCTCCTATTTTTCAATTGAATCTGCTCTATTCTTAAACAATCTACATTATCATTTAGGACGTTTGTTTCTACTTCCTGAACTTTTCTATTATCTTCTTTCCATTTTCTAGTACTATTTCTTGCACACATATTTTTAAAATGATTTGCTTTTCCACAATTATAGCAAATCTTGCCATATGCCTGACACTCATTTATACCATGCACTTTGCCACACTTGTAGCATTCAAATTTGGTTTTCTTCAAAGTAATTTTATTCTTTACAAGAAAGAGACTATTATTCGTATTATTATCACTTTGCATAATTTCCTTCTCTTTCTTATTCTGCTCAAACGCCCTGCATATCTGTATCGCTTTTTCAAGACTTAGATCACCAAGAGCAAGCAATTTCTCCTGTAACCCTGCATCCTTCACTCCAATTACAATACGATCCCTCATTAACGAATTTAACTGATCCCCAAATTCACATTTACAAGCTAGTAGTTTAATACTCGTTTGAAATGAGTCAAAACATTCACCATCTTCTTGCACCCTTTTGAAAAACTGATAACGGCTAAATACAACATTTTTCTGCGGGGCAAAGTATTTTTCGAAACGTTCGACGACATTTTGATAAATTACTTCCGACGTTGTAGTTTGCGCCCCCGAATTATTTAAATTAAATGAATTATATATTCTGAGCGCTTCTGGACCTGCTGCATTTAATAACATGGCTACGTTTACCTTGTCACATTTCTTTTCATATTCGTTAGCAACCAAATAAATTTAAAATTGTTAAATAAACAGTATCCAATTCTCGGCAATATCGCCGCCAGCTTGAAATTTTGGCACTTGATTCTCCATTATTAATTTTTTTTCACCTCCCACCATGTGTAGTTTTCAATAAAACAATTATTTATAACTAGCGGACCCGACAGACTTCGTTCTGTCAAAAAGATTTGTAATATGAAAGTTTTTTGTTCCTATATATTTTATTGTCGGGGCAAAAATTCTCCTGAACAGAACCTTCACCCTGTTGATAGGGCGTTGTGAATAAAAAATAATTATTAAATAAAACAGGTATAAGCATTTAAAACTAAGTAATCGCTTTATTGTTAATCATCATAATTATTAACAACTAGCGACCCGCCCCGGCTTCGCACGGATGCACAGCCGATACTAAATATATCTCTATTAGAACTAACTAAAGGACCGCCCGCAAAGCGGCTAACTAAGTCTTGCTCCCGGCAAAAGTGTCACTTCTGCCTGCAGTCCCGCAGTGCAACCTGTTGTTTTAGGATACATAACAAAATTATTATAGAGCTTCTCTATAAACAATATTTGATGTTGAATTATTTTCAGCTAACAAAATATACTGATGGTCGGGAGCCCCGACCCTTGATAGGGCAACGTAAAGTTGCCCATGCGTAAAACATTCTTTTCGTAAATCAATTCCTACTAATTTGAATGTTTGGCCTTGTGATTTGTTTATTGTTAGTGCGAAAGAAATTTTTACTGGAAATTGGAGCATTTTGAAAGGTATTGGCAAATCAGTAGGGATCATGGGTATTCTTGGTATATGAGCTAATTCACCAGCTGCAGGGCCGGTGATAATCTTCGCTACTATTAAATTATCTTTTAGCTCCTTGATAAGAAGTCTCGTACCATTGCACACGTTGGGGGGGCTCAAATTTCTGAGAAGCATTACCGGCGTGCCAACTTTTAACGATAGTTCATGAGGTGGTAGCCCAGCGGGGTTCAGGCAATTTAAAAATTCCTGGGGGTAGTGCACTGCGTCCTCGATGTTAGTGACGGTGTCTATGGATTTATAGCACTTAACTTCACCCGGTACTTTCTGCATAATTAAATTGTTTATTTCGTTGACTGTTTCATTCCTGGGAGAAACTATTGCTCTACCACACAGCCAACGAAAATCATTTTGATCTAAGTTTTCGATGTCAGGATATATAGCATCTATCAGACTATCTAAATTATGGACTATTTGGCCTAGAGACTCATCCAAAGTAACCGCATAATCGGTGCCCAAATTTAAAGATGGAAAAATTCCTTCTCCAAGTTTCAGCAGCTGTTGTGGAAAGTTGCTATGCACATTTCCATGTAGATGAGCTCTCATATTGGTGCGCAAATTCAAATGTTGTACAGATGTCCAAAGGTGAGATAATTTTAAACATGCCTTCATAATATCTGCTCGCGTATCTCTGTTGACGACTGGAAGTGTTTGTCGGAAATCTCCAGCAAATACAAAAGTGATACCACCCATGACATCAGCAGAGCTTCGTAGGTCTCTTAAAGTACGGTCCACGGCCTCCACATGAGCTCTATGACTCATGGTGCATTCATCACATATTACCAACGACGCGTCTTGCAGCAACTTACCAAGAGGCCCATTTTTCCGAATAGAGCATGTAGACCGTTGATCTAAAGATACGGATAGCGGGAATTTAAACGTAGAGTGAGCAGTTTTTCCTTCGTTCAAGAGAGTTGCAGCAATTCCTGACGAAGCAACTGCAATCGCTATCTTCCCTGATTGCCGTATCTTAGCAAGTATCAAATTTGCAAGAAAAGTCTTTCCAGTGCCTCCTGGTGCGTCCAAAATGTCCCCATGTTATTGTTCACACTGTCCACAATAGTCTCATAAGCATGTCTTTGATCCGGTACTAATTTGGGCACATTGTAATTAACAAACGCTGTTAAATCATTTCTGTTATACTGTTGTACCATTGTGTCAATAGTATTATTCTGGGTACGAACGGGAGAAGGTAATCCAAAATCACTTAAATTTTTGTCGTTTAATTCTAGAAGTTTGTTTTCAATTTCAATTAATCCTTCATTATAAATGACTTCAGTGGAGAGTAAAGTATTATCCTGATTATGTTGTCTGATCCGATGTCTAATATCTTCACAGAACTGATCTTTGAAAGCATCCCATAACTTCAATGGTTCCGATGGTTGACAAAATAAAAGTATGACTACAAATAACTCCCTTAGTTTTTTTGGACACTGTGACAACGAAGCTTCGTTTAAAGTGTTTCCCCAATGGTCATCGTTTTCAAGTAAACCTCGGTCACGGCATGCTGCTTGATACGTCTCTTTGACAATACCGTTTACAGTTTTAAGGTATGCAAATGAGGTCGGACCGCGTACGTGATGCAGTAGAATCCTAAGATAAAAACACTGATTGGGATGGATGTATCCCGTAGACTCTACCTAAAGCGGCATCTTTTTTTATCCCCGGATGTCCAACTACATCTTCACCACGCCTCCTTCTAGTGAATTTATTATTTGCCCATGTATAGTATTGCGGGACTTCATGATACAGAAGAGTTTTCGCAAATTCATCTACGCTACAGAGAGAAAAAAATGCCAGTAATGTGGTATTGCGTGGGTTTTGAACAATGTGATGAGCTGTCCCTGGTGTAAAATACACCCTTTGACCGTTCTCTAGATGAACGGCCAAATGCACTACAGTAGGATGCCGCTCGTGAATAGGAAATTCAAATAAGCGCCAGACAGCTTCAGATGTGCTTATGTATCTTCCATTTAAATAGTTTTCGACCTCATCGTGTGGGTTTCTAAGGCTAAAAGTTGCCTGATCTGAACCTTTATTTATATATTTACATATATATTTAATGGCTTGGACAGAGTGGCAATACTCCACGTTTATATGAGCATTAAAAGTCTTACATAGTAGCGGGGAGTATGGAACAATCCACCTATTATCTATCGTCACCATGTTGCCCCTGAGTTGTAACGTAGTGCTCCGACCGCCATTTTCTGTATCGCGCCTACGATAAACTGGATACCCATCCTCTCCGGTCTGGGTGTCGTTAATGAAACGGCGAGGGTATTTTTTTTGTGCAGACACCGTTCTTCATGCATGGTGCAGCTAAATAATGTTCTCCACAGGGTCCATGTACCATATTTTTAGTTATAATGTCGTGTAGTACCGGATCAATTTGTTGATCGGGAAGCTCCGCAACTATGACACTGTCGATCTCATCTGGTTGTATTTTAGTTTCTAGCCAGAACAGCAAATGACAATGAGGTAAACCGCGCTTCTGCCACTCTACACTTGCCATATAACATTTTACTTTACCGAATATCTGTTCTTTGACAAATAATTTGATGAATTTCTTCATTTTTAAATGAAACACACGTGAAATTATGTCATGACGGTCGAAAGACCGTTGTCCTGGTAGCAGCTCTACTTTAATTTCAGGCCATTCGGGGTTGCATGTAAAAGTGACAAATAAGTCAGGTCTACCATAATTTCGGACGTACGTCATCGTGTCCTACGTTTTCTCGTGCATGAAACGCGGAGAACCCGTAAATGATGATGGCAATATGACATGTTGACCGATATTTGATGGGTCAACATTTGCGTCATGATTTAAGGCATCTCTGAGATGGATGTAGTCATCAGCCCTCAGTCTTTGTTGATTCCGCGAAATATAATTTAATCTTTCCGATATCATTTTCGCCATCATGTCAACACAATATTGACTAAAGTCTCTGTAATAATGTAATGGATTAAAAGAGTTAGTTCTAAACATTAATCTAAATGCATAAAATTGCATACACGAAACAGTTTTATTACGCGCAGAACCCTTCTGAGGAATAGTCAAATAATAACCGTCTTCACCTGTCACAAACATTACAGGATACTGCAATGGATCATAGGACCGATGTAGCTCAGAAACTCTTTTGAGCTGTCCGTCTCTACCGTGTAAGACTATATCACTGGGACCTTTGTCTTTATCGACCAAGAGAACGGCTACCTCGTTTACAGTAGGAGCGTTGTATCTGCCTCTGTGTGCTGTCTGTGGAGTGCGATCAGAATGAATAATTAGCTTTAAATTATGTAATGAGTTAAGTTCTAAGTTTTGTTTAAAACTTCGTATATACACGTTATGATTATTCAAAGTGGTCTGTAATTCGCGAATTAAATCCATTTTTAAGGCTGGTGCGATGCTTGATCGCAGTGATAACTGGTCTGCATCCGAAATAAAATATATTTGCAGGAACTGTGGGTTTTGACCTGTTGATGGTAAAAGGCTACCAATGAGATGATACACCTGTCCTTCAATTTTAAAAGTGGGCATAAAATTTCCTTCCCTGATTTCTTATGCGCCAAACGAAGTCATTTGAAAAATACTATTGTATTTACGTATGTTTGTTAAAAAATGACCAGATAATGGATGGTTATTAGTTAACAGATTTTTTATTGGTTGTGGCGGCTCCTGAAGGGTAGGAAGACACCCTTTTCCTGAAGGACAACACATACCATTAGGTTTGTCCTCCCATTTTTTTGCCGAGCAGTTAGAGCAGATCTTATTCATGACTCCGATTTGGACGGACGCTTGTTGTGCATAATCAAGCTGCGGATCATATCTGAAAGCCAGTCTGTTCCTGTTAGCTAAAATTCGATTGCGCACTCTATTTGTGGACAACTGCTGTCTCTCTGCTTGAGCTCTAAGTCGCTGCAGAAGCTCGACACTCGACTCTCTTTCGCGCAACAGAGAGGTCCTTATATTTTGTTCATGAAGACGTTGGCCTCGACTCTCGTGCACGTAACTCAGAGGTTCTCTGATTTTGTTGCGCAAGTCGTTGCGAACGTTCGACACTCGACTCTCGTACGCGTACCTAAAAGTTTCTCTGATTTTGTTCAGCAAGGCGTTGTGAACGTTCAGGTGAAGATTCTCCTATACGACGTATTTTTGCTGCTCGTGCTTGAGAACTATGTTTAGAAAGTTGAGACCTGGTTCTCTTAGGCATTTTCAAATGTTTAAGAAAATGTTAATAGCGTGTAATATTCTAGCCCTGAAAAGAACTGTTGTTTAGCCCTGAAAAAAAACTGTTGGTTAGCCCTGAAAAGAACTGTTGGTTAGCCCTGAAAAGAACTGTTGGTTAGCCCTGAAAAGAACTATTGTATAGCTCTGAGAAGGACTGTTGTTTAGATCTAAGAAGAACTTTTGCGTAGGTGTAGTTTTAAGAACAAAATCTAAAAATAATCTCATGAAAATTATTAGACTTCGCGCACGACCGCTGCGTAGGGAGCCGACCTCGCGTCTAAGCCGCGCGGGTACCTTGCAGCAGAAATCGTAATATTTTAATTTCACCACAACTTCAAAACCAAACGTCCAATTTTAATCATTCAAAGACCAA
>DWRA01003289.1:0-12370 GCA_018250295.1 Spathilepia clonius | reverse complement strand
AAACCAGAAGACAGCAGCGCTTAACATTGCTGTTATTAGGCAGAAATAAGTGTGGCGGTGGGGCCGCCGGGGGCGAAGCACAAAGGGGTCTACCACCTTTAAACCACCTTTAGCCACGAGCTGGTGGCAGTAGCCACATACCATCAAGTGTGCTTGCTGCTCGTTTACTACTTTTATAAATAAGAAATAAAATCTGCTTAAGAGATCACTACGCACAACCTAGTACAAAGAAGGTACTTCTTTGTAGGTTAGACTTAAGTTCAGCTAATTACAAGCGCTGATGGATGAATAGAATTCTAACACGCGTGTTATGGAACAAAGACGTGGTTGCCAAAACCGATATGTGTTATTTAATGTATAAATGTTTTCAAAAGGGTTCTTAAGTATTTGTTACATTTATATTAAATTTCAGGAGCTGCGGTGAGATGCAAAGTAATGACGTCGACCGCGTCTACAGTACAGCGAGTCCCTGTCGCTCTGGATCACAGGTAACTAACAAAACACTGTCTGAGTAAAAAAAAAATCTGTAGCCAATTTCAAATAGAATAGTTCTAAATATGTTGTCTTAATTTTAAATCTTTGAAGTTGGTTTGCAGATTTGAACTTCGATTTTTTATTTTATTTTTAATACGTAAGTAGCACAACCTACTACTGATATCGAATGATATGCTTCCTAAATAACAAACGCCTTACGCATATGGAGTTCTTTTGCGGGCACTTTCACTCTAATTCCTTCAAAGTTAACTCTTGTCATGTCAGCTGTTCGAGCGCTTAGATATGATATTTGCAAGGGAATAATAATTTTTGTATTTAAGTCACAAACACGTGATTTAAAACCGCCAAGTACACAGAAATGCGTTTTTGCTATGTCAAACTGTCATGATACATATTGAACAATACGCTCTACATACCAATTTTTTTCGAATATATAGTACCTTATATACAGTTTATATACTTATAACTTACGTACAGCTCCAGTATATAATAGAAAAAGTACGACGGTGATCCACGGAAAGATCTAACAGTGTTTCTCAAAGTGGGCAATAACGGCAATGTTGGAGGCTTTAGAACATAATTGATTCTGTCCGTATATTACGTTAGTAGATTCTAAATGAAGGCGATAGACAAAATAAGTTTGAGATTCTACCTCAACACCACGTAATAAAGATGTTAAAAACGTTCTTGCAGATAGTGTACGCGTGGGCCCGCGACGCGCCCAGCTTCGACTTGCCGCAGGACGTCGGCTTCCTCATTGGCCGGGACTCGCCGATCAAGTACCTGGTGCTTCAAGTGCACTATATGTCGAAGTTCCCAAGTTAGTATGATGACACGTCGAATGAGACATATCTCTCTCTTTCACACACATACAGGCTTGCGATCACGCACACACAGAGAGAGAGAGACTGTCACGCTTGCACGCACATGCATATGCATGCACTCGACCTCACATACATTAGGTCCCATTTCTGTCAACACATCGTACGTGTCTAACACGGGCCGTGACTAAAAATAATAGATAATATTGTTCTGTATAATGTGTATGCTTAAATTTTGTTCGATAACACGGCGGCGCAGAGGCCACGCCTGTCAAAATATTGTACAGGAAAAATGAATTTGTTTGATACGACCCGTTCAGTGTTTGACGCATAAATGATTAACTTACAAAGACTTAACTATTTTAGGAATGAAGAAATTTTACCCCTTATACCCATTTTGATTCATTCTCTGATACTTATGTATATGAGAAAGAATCAAAATGTGTATAAATTTAAAATACAGTTAAATGGTATGCATTTTCTCATTAGGTCTCAAAAGTGATATGCTGATAATAAAGAGTTTAAAGAATTTTTTTATTTCTTTACTAAAATAGACAAAGGTATTGAAATTAATACTATTTTGTAATTCTGTTGTAATATGTCTACAATGTGTTGTTCTTCAGATAATTTATTCATTAACAAACACATAGTATCTACCACATTTCAATAAAATTCTAATCTTGATTAAACTTACGAGTATATGCGGGCTAATAAAAATCGATTGCTATTGCCTCTGGCAGTTTATCAGCTCCACATTAACGTTACATGCGAATTACAAATTATTTTTGCGTGAAACTGTCAAAAAATGTATTACACAGTTTATTTTATTAACAAGAAAAAAATCAGACCTGTCGGTGTATCTAAGGTAAAATAGACACAAAACTACTGCGAAGCAAACGAATTGGCTAACTATTATCCGAAAGATTTTAGACCGTAAATTCGGTTGGTCACTAATTTTCATATACATTAAAATCCCTATATTTACTTAAATGGTTGTCGTTATTTCTTTCAGAGGGCAAAACTGACAATTCTGGCGTTTTTCTCAAATACACCAAACAACCGTAAGTGTAATTTATTATTGTTAATCTGTCCCAATTACAATCCCATTATTTATTTATTCAAGACAATTGAAGGAGCTGGATTTTGTTACAATTTTATTTTACATTTTTTTAACATTCAGTTTAGAAAAACACAAAAAGGTCTGAATAAATCGTTTAACGTCAAAAGTAACTATCAAATTATTTTTTTTGATTTGAGTGACATTGAAGTCGGATTTATTTTTTTTGTTTATTTTTTATATGATCTAATTCACGCCCCTTTTTTGGTTCCATATAGTGTTTTATATGATTTCTCTGTTTTACTTAAATTCTAATAAATTTATTCAATGTTACAGTATGCCTCGTCAAGCCGGTGTGATCTTGCTGGGAACCAGTGGCGCCATCGCTCCCCACTACATCGAACACATGGAGACAGCGTGCACGATGGAAGAGAACAAAGTCATACATCCGTTCGCGTTCCGTACCCACACGCATTCTCTCGGTAAAAGTTTTACTTTGATTAGAAATTGTATATTTTGTTATATGATAGAAGTGGCAAATGGCATGTAGTCCACTTGATAGCAAGTGGCCCCTATCGCGTATGGACATTTGTGATCAATTTTAGATATGATGAGAGTTGGGATTTAGGACTATAATCTTATCTGGGGTGAGAGTAATTGTATCAGAGAAGCCTGAGATCAACCGCAGATGCATTGCAACCCATGAGGACTAAGTTGGAACGCTTCGTTTAAGTATGTCTCTCTTAGATCACCTTTCAAACCAGAATGCACCAGTGCTTAATATTGCTGTTATGAAGCAGCGAAAGGTATGGCGCTGCTGCTTCCGGAGTAGTACCACAGACTTCCATCACCTTCAAAAGTTTCTAATAGGCATCACTAAAGACCACATCGCTTTCTGTAGCTTATATGATTTTTATTCCTTTTCCAGGTCAACTAGTAACGGGCTATGTGGTCCGCCGCTACGAGAACGGCGACGAGTGGCGGCTGCTGGGCCGCAAGAACCCGCAGATGCCGCAGATGTTCTACCCGGTGACGGACCCCGCGCCCGTCCGCCGCGGCGACGTGCTGGCCGCGCGCTGCACCATGAACAACACGCACGAGCACATCGTCAAGATCGGGTACGTCTAATGTGGAATGCCTTACGTGCCGGTCGTCAGGTTGCTGGTTTTACAAGAAACATCATTAGTGCCTCGTGTAGACCAGGTATGTGTAGTTAGTGCTCGGAATGCCTCATGTGCCAGTGACTAAATTAGCCAAATCGAGACAACATGTGCCCCAGTAACGATCCGAATATAGGTAAGTATAAATTTGTACAGAATGTCTCATGTGCCAGCATCAAAATTAGCCAAATCGAAGCAACATGCTAACCAGCATCGATCCGAATATAAGTAAGTACAAATTTGTATGGAATGCCTCAGATGCCGGTTAACACCCGTGCTAGGTGGAAGGAAAAAGAGTTACCTCACACACTTTTGCAGATGATTTATTTGTAATTAACGTATGGAATGCCTCGTGTGCCGATCATCAGAGTAACATGCCAGGGTAACATGCGCTGTCTTAGTCTAGATAAGTTATTATTTGGAGTACTTCATGTGTCACTCGTAATAATGACTAAAATAACAGTAACACAGTTATCACAACGATGCCTACATTAAAAGTAGGCAAAATGTTTGTGGAATGCCTCATGTGCCAGTGACAAAATTAACTCTATCTAGGCATAATGCGCACCAGCATCGCTCCGAATACATAAAGGTGAGTATGAAATGCTTCAGCTGTTGAGGCATTACACTAACTGCAACAGCTTCTCACATGTAATTTAAGAACCCCAATTGGTAATATGTATGTTATAAACAAAAGTATTTTCCACCTCCAGGGCTACAAACAGGGACGAGATGTGCAACTTCTACCTCATGTACTGGGTGCAGAACGACATTCCCCTCAAACAGAAGTACTGCTTCTCCGCCGGACCACCTTACTACTACTGGAATCGCGCGCCGGAGAACTTTAACCGCATACCGGATCTCGAGACCAATGATGTATGAAAAGGAAAACAGGTAGTTTTAATTTTATTGTGGACATCGAAAGAGAATTACATTATTAATCTGACCATTTCATTACACGATCGGAACTCAAATAAAGCTTAAAATAATACTGGCATATGAAAGAAAATTAGGACAAAAGTATATTTTAACAAATAAAAATGTTTACTGATTTTGTTAAAAAATAGGACAATGGTCTAAATTTTTTGAGGGAATTGTTTTTTTAATAAAAATATTTTTTAATAATTATAATCGTTGCATTGGACCAGCAATATCACATTGTAGTTGAGTTTCGTCTCGTAAAACTTGGCTCATTGAAGTGCAATATGGATATGAAGTAATACTTTACATGACATAAATCATACTTTAACTTTATAATGACATTTATGTCAATTTTTTAAATGAATGTATGCAAAATGTTTTCAACGGACAGAAAGTAAATATATCAACAATATTTCAAATGATTTACTACAAAAATGCTTGCAAATTCTATATTTAATATTCCAAATTATGATGATTGAGATTATTTTACTACATCAGTATTAGTGAAATGTAGGTTGTAAAACTTCACAAATGTTTTTATATTAAGATTTCAACACCATTTGTTATTATTATATTAATTACATTTATTTATAATTCAATTCCATTAATAATTCGACTTTTGTACGACGGCTTCCGACTGAAGTTAATTAAGAATCGGACGCTCAGAGTCGAATTTAATCTTCAAATAAAAATATTTCTAAATAAATAACGAAAAATAATATATTTGTTCTAGTCAAAATCATACTAAATTAAAAATTAAATGTAAATTTATTTTTGCTTATTCTATTAACTTGAACTATTATAAATAATCAAATCATATGTTTAATATATTGTTACTTTTTGATATAAATACTAAGATCTGCTGATTAATCTTTTCAAAACGTGAAACTTACTAAAATTTCGTTCCATTAAATTGAATCATTCCAATTATTTTCAATTAAACATTCCTGTTTTATTTTATAGATAGAATACAGAATGTCTTTATTTACTCAAATTTAAGATCTGTTTTATTATAGACACATAGACACAATTTTTTTATGTATAAGGTAATGTACCTACATATTTTTTAATAGTATTTTTACGTATGACTTATTAGCGATCTGTTTTATTCAATTCTAAATTACATAAAACACAATGTGCTTAACATTTAACACATTTTAACATTGAGAAATTGGTTTCATAATTTATATATACTTACATTTACTTATATATGAGTGGTAGTACGCAATTCGACGCTGTGGGCACCACCACCACACCTGTTTCTGCCTGATAACAGAAATGTTATTAATAGAAACACTACTCTCACCTTGTTTGAGGGGTTTAGTAAGAGAGACATACTTATTCGAGGCGTCCTAACTTAGCGGCAGTGGCCACTTACAATCAGGTGGACTGCATGCTCGTTTGCCACAATTCCATATAATATAAAAACCCAAAAACACAAAGTGTTTAGACACATTTTAACATTGAAAAATTGGACACAAAACTTATATTTTACACTAACAGTAAAGACCGCGATTGTACCAATCAATCATATCAATAGTGGCTATTTATGACAATATTATTTATTTAATAAAAAATAAGTAATGTATGTACAAAAGATATATGTAGATGTAAACGAGATATATATTTATTATGACTACAAAGATTGTATGTAATTCAAGCTATAAGTTGAAAATCTGCAAATTTTTAAAGAAATAAGTAATTACTTATTTACAAGAAACAAAAGATATTCAAGTATCAATATGTTGCTAGTTACACACTTTATTTGTAGAATTCAAATTGATTTTTAAATAATGACTTTGGCATGGAATTCGGACTCCGATGTATGTACATAATTGAAAATAAATATATTTACCATAATAATATATATAGCTCATTCAGATGCTATTGGTTATTGTTTGAAGCAAAATATCACAAGTCTCTGAATGAAATGCTTTAGCATGCAAAACTGTACTGATTTTAGTAATTTGGTTGTTTTATTATTTTAAATAGATGTATTTATAGCATTTATTATAATTTATTTATTAGTGCTATCTGATTATAGATCTGAAAATAATTTAGCACACATTTTTGTGAAGTATAGAGGTTGATTGCACATTACTTATAAATATTTATTTATTTTAAATAATTTAACATTCAAGTTAGTCTTACATATACATTCCATTTTGACTTATTGATTGTTATGAAATATTTGACTTATTGACAAATAATAATAATAAAATATTTTATTAACATTGAATTTAAATTGAGAAAGACAAATAATACGGTTTTATGTAAATTTATCAACCACGAGAGATTTTTATAACCTATTAATTTTTATTAATAAATAAGATACTTTGTTCTGGCTATTTATGTCGACTTCAGCAATATTACAGGATAAATTAACAATAACAAATAACTTTGTAATACAAATAAAATTATTTTTATTAAAAAGTATAACTAGAACACTTCTGTGTTTAAAAAGAATAATATTGTGAAGAGTCGCTGCACGTTATATATAAAAAATTGAAATCTAAAATTAGGTACATATGTACCAATTACGAACTATGTGTAATTTAATATTGCGTGTTTAACACAGCAATATTTTACGTTAATAATACCGAATTTTCATTATAAATTACGAAAAACGGAAGTTAAACCATCTTTGATATGTTAAATCACCGGTAGATGTCATCTTATTTGTGAGAGTTCATTCGTACCACTGAACTATTAAATGGACTATGAATTTCACGATTCGTATTGAAAAATTAAGGTTAAGCATTCATTTGATGACCTTATAATTAAGTATAAGAAGTGATAGCCTGGTGGTTGAATCACGGCGACTCAATCAGGGGTCCGAGGTTAAACCCCAAGGACCTCTAATTTTTAGTAACGGAAAACAAAGCAAGGAAACACACAACCTAGAGTTGTTTAAAGAAGATTACAAAGTGTGTGAAGTTGGCCAGTTTGCACTTGGCCATCGCGGTGGTCTATGGCCTGACCCTTGTCACCCAGACAGGAGATCCGTGCCCAGTAATGGGACAGGAATGAGTTGACTATAAGTAAAGTTGAATATAAGACACTATGCACAAACCTCGCGCCCATAAACAGATTTGAAGTAACTTTGTAATGTAAAATCGGTATTCAATATTTTATGTAGTGGCACAAATAGTTTTAATCACCATAATAATGAGTAGATGATGTCTATATGTTGTAGTAATAATATGTTGTATAGTAGTAATCCTGATAAAAGTTTAATATGTTAAGTAATAAGTGTCGTGAGGTCGTATTAAAGATATCAATTTAGAAATCTATGCAATATTCTTTTCTTTTCTCTTTTTTTATATATTTATAATATAAACAAACATTTAATTTGTAATATGTTTAGTTCAGTGCTTTGAAAAGCTTTTAATATTATTTATATACGATTAAGACACTAAATCAAAGACTTAATACTTTATCAGAAAACAATCAAAGTAAAGAAAGAAAATATATATCACTAGATAATAAATTATATCAATCAAATTATATAAATATTTATTCTCTATTGTAAAGGTTCCAGCGAGACAAAAATCATGCTGATACTACTAAAAATAATTATATCATGACTCCATAGTAATTTATTTAATAAGTACTTGTATTTTATGCTTTTAATGTATTTCAATATAATTTGTCTGCATCTAAAATTCTATTTTATGGTATCTTTGCTATAAATCAATATTATAATATCAGTTTTAAAGTGTATCTTTTTAATATCGTATTGTAAATTGTGCTATTTGTATATCTTATACGTGTATCCTACCTGATGTCTGATGTTATTCCTATTGTATGACTTCGTGTTAAATATTAGACGTGATGAGTATATTGAAAAAGTCCAAAAATATATAAAAATATATTTTATTCTGTGTTTTATTTAAGCCGCTAGCATAATTAGCTTTACGCTCATGGAAGAGAAATCTCTGACAGTCTGCTGATTTCTTTATTTTAAAATGCAATATGAATATGATTATTTATTTATATATGATGGAGTAGCAAACGAGCATGCAGTCAACCTGATGGTAAGTGGCAACTGCCGCCGATGGACATTTGTGATCCACCCCAGATAAGGTCAGAATCCCAACTGAAGTCGAACACAGATACGTGGCTGCCCCTGAGGACTAAGTCGGAATGCCTCGTTAAGTTTATCTCCCTACACCTTTCAAACCAGACGACACCAGCGCTTAACACTTAATTGATTACCCTCATTGCACCTGTAATATAGTTACAGTACACGAGGCTAGTGGTTTCACGTTTAAAACATGTAATATGACGTAAATACAGCCGTGATGGTATACCTTCAAAAATATTGACGAAATGATACGCGTGGGGTGGTTTCATGGGTTTTAATTGTTTCGTGCGGGACATCAATTCTTTTATTTTCTGAAATAAAAGTGGCCTATGTTACTAATTATTACATTAGCTATCTAATAATGAAAGTACCATGGAAATCAGTTCAGCCTAAGGAAACAGACAGACCGAAAAAAGATATAATTTTGTTTTTGTTATAAGTATCCTATAATATAATTATACTATCGTATGCATTTAGTAGAAAGTAGTTATTTTGCCGTTACATACAGATACATAGATTATTAGACACTTCGATTCTTCTATGAACAGACACTATGATAACAGATAATTAGCTATAAGCTTAATCCAGTTTTATTTGACTATTACCCAAGGGATAATAGTAAAACTACTATCAAGCAATATGGATTAAATTGATATATTATAGATACGTAATATTCAGTCTTTAAAATACGTGAACAATAAATTTGTGTGAAAGAACAATATGCGCCGCGTAATTAAACGAAATTTCATATTGTCAATATTATGAAGCTTGTCTTCCAGTTCAAAACTAGGAGAAATTGGAGCGAAGCTATATGTTTGTCATTTAAAAAATATGATGCCTATTCATCCACTTAATTTTTGAACCATTCTTGACATTCAGCCATAAATAAATAACCAACAACGACAAATTTTCTGTTACCCACTTACATATTTTATTTTTGAACTTTACTTTTATTATTTATTTACTTAATTTAATGTATGATTTATAGAAAACTACATTTAACTTGCAATTTATATATATTTAAATAAAACTATTAACTTTATCTACGCGCCACGGTGACAACAGGAACTAAAATTATATCGATTTATGTTAATTAAATTCGCCATGACCCAATAGATGGCGTTAACAGGCTTGTAATTAAACAACACTATAATAGGTGTCAAGTTTGCTACGTTACAACATTCGTAGGTAATATAAAGTGCTTCTTGATTTGCGATTACTAGTATTAATTTCTTCAGTTAATACCAATAATCGTATGGTAACTTGTAGCATTAGTTCATATATAGCTCGTTAGTCTCACTGGAAGGTGGTCCTCGGGTAGTTATCAGAGGGGGTACAAGTGCAGGGCCGGAGACATCCCCCGGCTGCGCCCCCGCCGCGCCGTGCGTGGGGTGCAGCGGCAGGTATGGAGATAGATTTTGTTATGGACTTTACTGTGGCACTGAGAAATTCATCATGTAGGTAATAAATAAGTATCTACAAAATTAAATATATTTTTTATTAAACTATAATTGTTGTAGTATATTATAGCATTAAAATAATTACACTAATTATTCTTGCGCAAAAAAAAACATTTCTCTTTAAATCAAATACCACGATACGACGGACACATAATTACAGATTTACTTTTTGTAATAAATCTTATAATATAAGACCACTACCGATAGAGTTCTTCTTCATTGGTCCGACACGACACCGGCACGACTACGGCTACATGTCGTCGCAATAAGATAAAATCACTATTATTTGGATTGGACCTACTTATGCAATACAGAATCAACCCACACAGTGACAGTTTTGAGAAAAAGCCATTTTTGTGAAAATTTTATACACTGTAAAATTTTAGGTTATTTTTAATAAAATCTATTGCACAAAATAATTTGTTCTATGTATACAAATATAATGTTGTTGACAATCATCAACATTTTTAATGATTTTGGCATGTGTGAGGATTGGTTCCTGTTTGCATAAGTAGGTCCAATTGCTAAGAAAAAATTACAACTGGGCAGCTATTGTAGCCCGATTTCCATTTTTTACTTAATCCTTGAGGACGTTTTTGGGCATTTGAAGTACGTTAGTCGGTAGATTAATGTTTTAACTAAAAAAGTGTGTTTCATACAAAAGCCTTTTCTACACATTTGTAGCTATTTCACAGGCTTTATTGACGTAGCTAGGTATATAATAATTACCTGCGTCCAACTAACAAGTAGGTAGTCGAAATGATGACAAAATAAGGGATGATTTATGGAACTGCATACGTCATCAATTAAAATTAAATATTGTTTCTATTTTTATACATTAATAAAATTACATATGGAGAAAAGTGGATGTAATGTTTTTGAATGGTACCCTTTTTGTTTCCCGTTGCTGGGTACGGATTCTTACCTATCCTTATTAGGGGAGACTTGGAGCTTACTCCACTAACTGCTCCTAAGCGGACGGACATATGCTTATTGATTTGTAACGCCAAACAGGTAGACTAAACCGGTAAAATACCACAGCATTCGTAATCCTACCTAACAACTGCAATATCTGGTATAATAGTGAAGGTAAATATCGGATGGAATACTATTGTACACACAAGTATATAACTAAGTCGCATCATTGGCTCACAATGATGGAATTGCAAATACCGACCATACACTCCCAAAAAATACATTTGAATCAGTACCCTTACTATGAGGTTTGACTTTTAGCGACAACGAGCGACTCGAGCGACGTTAACGAGTTGGCCCATACTATATCTTAGTTCTGATACGTTCCGCCGAGGGACGCTGCTAGGAAGATGTATGGGTGAATTCGTTAACGACGATCGAGTCGCTAAACGTCGAAAACTCATGATAAGGGTACAGTAGTTGCCTTTAATTCCCTCATAATCTGAAATAGAAACTACTTCTATTTAATGAAATTTTCTGTATTTAGGTATATCAGTAAATAGGTATTTCATTGGATTGTCAGGCACTTTTTATAGAATTTCAGTTTGAGGACATTTTGCACTTGCTTCACAATAATTCTAATGGTGCGATGCATGAGATTTCTTCACTATGTTGGTTTAGTATCAATTCAGGCACTTGGCTAATGTATTGTATCTATATACCTACATATTGTAAGTATTGTGTGTCTTTATGCTGTAGATGCCACATATGTAACTGAGTTATAACAGCCGCTATTATTTATTTAGAATAATCGGATATCTAGAAAGTAAAACTCGGACTAGAAACTAGGACTACGTAACATGAACTTATAATTATTATCCTCTTATTTCTAATATATTTCCTTCATACCTCGTCCGTAAGTCCGGTAACAATTCGTGATCGCGGGAAAATTCAACGGAAATCAATTTCCTGGGACATAAAAGTCGCAGACTATTGGCTAATTATTTATTTGTCGTTTTTATTCCAATAATTATATCTAATAATTGGACGGAACTTTAATTAGATGAGATGATCGAACTTTCTCTCATATTAAATAAATATTGGGTCCCTATAAGTACTTTTACTGATAACTATTTAATACTTAACTAAGTGATTTTCGATATGATTTAGGATTAGTCAATGATAGTTTATGAAAACAGAAAGACGGTGGTAGGAAGGGTTCCACTACGTGGATTGACTCCGAAGGCACTACTGCTTGATCTACTTCTGCATTATAACGGCAGTGTAAAGCATTACCATGTTCTAGTTGGAAGCGTGTGTGTGGTAAGGGAGAGAAACTTATATGGTACTTTAAAGGTGGAACAACACATTGAGGTTTGAAGTAGCAAACGAGCATGCAGTCCACCTGATGGTAAGTGACAACTGCCGCCCATGGACATTTGTGATCCACCCCA
>DWRA01003288.1:0-12370 GCA_018250295.1 Spathilepia clonius | reverse complement strand
GTGGTCGACTTCAGTTGGGATTCTGGTCTTATCTGGGGTGGATCACAAATGTTCATGGGCGGCAGTTGCCACTTACCGTCAAGTGGACTGTATGCTCGTTTGCTACTCCATCGTATGTAAAAAAAAGCGTTCTTAAAGATCATATCTATGATAAATACATATGTAATGTAAATGTACTTTCTAGTAGTAGATAATAAATTCACTTTAGTCACGAATTCCTTCCTTAATCAAAATATTTTTTGTTAGGAATTAAAAAAAAACGAATACAATTTTCTATATAGTCAGTCTGTCGTTGTAGAAAAACGATATTAAATATTAACCGATTAAATTATTTGGTATCTTACAAACATGCATGACGCACGAGGTTGGAAAAACATGCAGTTATTGTGGGATTTCTGTATGTATTCCTATAAATTTACTTGTATACTTGCATAACAGAAAAGTCCAGTTCCTTATTCAGTAACTATTGCACTATTGCATGTAAACGCTTTGCAAAAAACCGCCTCACATGAGGATTACTCTCCGGAAATACCAATACAATTAGTCAGAACGATTTCCAGGAACGTTTTGAACTAATTATTATTTAAAAGTTATGCCGCCTAGTACATGATTAGTAGGTACTAGGTAGGTATATGTAGACTATGTGCTGAGGGGATGCTCACATGTGGCATTTGAGCCTAGAGCCGTTATTAATAAAATCAATCTTCGAAGATTCTCTATGAAAAAAAAAATTGCCTATAAATCTCAAACACTTAACATTCATAAATTAAGATTATATCTACTAAATTAGGTACATTTTGACAGTCAAGGTCTTTACGCCGAATGATAAAGATATTTTGAGTCATCGAATTACATTGCACTGATTGTCCGGACAATTCATGTTTATGTTCGCGAGATTAAAATGTACATTTACGTCATTAATGTATTCGTTGAAATATAATGTTGTTGTTTATTCAAATAAACGTTAACTACGAAGATGATGGTGATATATTAATATTATTTGTAGGTGTTGTTAATTTTTTTTAAGGTTCACTAACACTAGATACGCCATCGTATTTTAATATACAGCATATAATATATTACGATCGTATTCATGCAAATGCAGGTGAAAACAGCTTCCAAATTCTAATTTCAAGTAATACGTACAGGAGTGTCACAGAAAAAGCTTAACAGGGGAATTTTGATACACGCGCTCTTCGTCACATGAAAACTACTCTATTATCTTTAAACAAAAGGATTACATTTATTGAACAAACAATCCATGCAAGTCTGTTTTTATTAACCACAATTTATTACGTTCACATTGTTAGGGTTCCGTACCTGGAGAGTAAAAGCGAAATCCTATTACTACGCCTCTGCTGTCTGTCCGTCTTTACAGCGCTCTACATATTTCTTAATACACACAGTGTATTATATAACTAACTACATGAAGTAATTGTAGATCGCATTTGGATGCGGTCTAACAAATTGTTAAGCGAGAAAAAGTTCGTCAAGTATCTATAAATTGCTTTAATAATTTAAAGTAACACAGGCGAGAAGTTAGGTTTTAGGGAAGTCCGCGACCCGCAAGGCGATGGTCGAGGTCCACGTGCAGTAGGCTTTACAACATAACGATATTCTCCGTCAGTTGTTGAGTCCCACTGACAAGGAGCTCCACAGTTTTAATGTTTCGGAAATATTTCCCAGGATTTTTGTTTAGTTTTGTTCCAGAATACTATTAAATCATAAATAACGACATAGGCGGACAGGACGGGCGTTTAGTTAAAAATTCCCCAGCATTTTATGGACACTTCCGAAATCTCGCGCTGACGTTGATATACAACCGACCAACAAACCCTCTTCAAAACACTTGAGTAATCGATTTCACATATAGTTCGCACTTTAGTATGAGCAGTACGCATAGAAGAGTTTTTGTGGTGCTCATAAAACAGTTTCATATATAGTGGAGTAATAAAGACTAACCTTGCGGGACATGTCTTCGGGTTCATTCATTGTACAGGCGGGTTTACTTGCGGGTCTTCTTGACGGTCCGGGTTTGACCCCGGTTACACATATGTAATATCTAAATGATGAATTTACACTCACTATATCTCTAGTAAACCAGCGAAAGTGAAGCATTAACAGTAAAATCGTGAACACCGTAATTAAAATGGTTTATCTGTTTGTTAGTTACGATCAAACATTAACACCTCTCTTTTGGCGTTGTAAAATGTGAAACGGTACTTATTCAGTTGAATTGACGGTAATGCTCGTATGGTAGGGGATCACATCTCGCGGAGCTGACTGCACTGCATATCAAGGATTGGAAGAATATATCTTTATATAAATGAAAACAGTTCGGAGGCATTTCATACTCAGACGAAAAGTTCATGATATTTTCTGAACTTGATAATGGTTTTCGTGCTCCAAAGTAGCAAACGGGCACACAGTCAATTATTTACTGTCGCTCATTAACATTTGCAATTAACTGTGTACAGAACATGGTCACTCCAGACATCGATCAACAAGCCAGATGGGCGCTACTCCCAGGCTAGACTTGAAGGATCATATAAGTATGTCTACTACGAAACAAATTTATGCTACGTTGGCGTTGCCCTAGGAGGGCGGCATGGTGACGTCACCGCAGTTAAGCTGCTATTAGTTTCATCTCCTGTATTGCTGTCCTATTGTCTGTATATGGAAGTATCCATTGCTGTATATGGGACTTCCTTAGAAAATAGAAGCTGAAAGCGGTTAATGCTCGACTTGTTTATAGGAAGTTTTAACTATTCCGTGAAGAATGACGAATTACTCTCTTGTCCGTACATATCTACTGTAGGTCAAAGGTTTGTCGCATTAATACAAATATTACTTGATTGGCTTGTCAGGGCCTTGAAAAATCTACGACCAGTTACATCAGGTGGACTCAGAAGCGGATTTATCAATAGTTCGATTAGGTTGGAGCTTAAGATTGCAGATTTTAGGTTCGACAATTTTAAAGCCATGGCCTTTATTTACCAGAAAATTTCAGAGATACTTAAATCGCCTTCTTTTGAGGTTTTATTCAAAAGGTCAAAGACGGCATAAAATTTATTAATGTAGTTGATCTCATCTGGACCCCTATTGAATGGCCGAAGTCGGTAGGGGCAGCAATATTTGAATAGCCTCCTAGGGAGGTAAACACCTGTAGGAAAATCTTACACAAATAGCTACATTAAGGAAATTTTGTAAGGTAGTGGGAAATATTTAATGAAAGTTTTTGTGCAAAACAGTGGTTTAATAATTTCCTTCCTCATAATTCTTTAGACTCGAGTGTCACTAAAACATATGATTAAAACAGTTAAACCGACAGCTTAAAAACAATTTTCTGAAAACGAGGAAAACCCGGGTACTGAGATAATTAAATGATGTGGCGACTTCCCGCAACTCATCGAGAGATGGCGTTCACCACTGCATTCTGAATCACGATATCGAAGTTTTCTTAATATTTGATATATATGCAAGCTCCAAACTGAAACTGTTGGAGCACGGCCGCTCCCCGGACATGATTACCTAGCCCAGCGGGAGATCTCCCTTTGCCAAAACACCTATACCTATTCGAATAGAATTTAAATATTGTAAAGTTTTTTCCTGCCTAACTAAAATATAATTCTCCTTGGGAAGTTTTATAAATAAGGAAAAATAATAGGCGTGAAATTACTATCTATTGCCCAACAAACCGTTACGGTATTCACTACGCTTGTATCCTCTCTAAATGAAAACGGTTATATAACACACATTTCCTCACTATATTTTCCTTTACCGTTGAAGCAAGCGAAACAAATGTATATTGTGGGCATGACTTTCAGAAATCAAACTAATCAGAGTTGTCTGAGTGGAAGACAGAAATGCATGCTGGCTAGGACTGGTCAGCGTAATATACCAGACTTGTTAGTTGTATGTGCATGACATTATATAAATCGGTAGAATATCCTCTAAGCGTATAAAGTGCCTGCCTCTCTGAACTTCAATATCTAGTATCCCGCAAGGTGAAGAGGTCAATACTGTCGGCACACGTCAGATTAATGGGTAGTCAACGGAAAATAGGTATCCAAAATCTGACGGTACGCATAGTTTAGATGAATTTCTAAACACCTTCAATATTTAGAGCTCTATATGTATAAATAAATTGCTTCTATGTATTTAACTATTAGACTGAAGTAACAAACGAGCTTATAGTCATCCTGGTATTAAGTGGTCAAAGCCATCCTTGAGCATTAGTAACCTTGAGTATTACCTGAAGCAGATCATAGATGCGTTGACACTCTTGAGATGTTCATTTGGGATCCACACCCTTTCTCAGAAATTCAAAAACTGCTGCACGCTAGAAAAAGGATTAGAATCAAAATAATTGAACACTATCTTCTTTTCTTATTGGGCAATAATTGCTATTTTGAACAAAAATTAGAGTACTTGAGAGACTATTTAAGAGCGTGTATTTGGGCATTAGTGAGCGTTATCCGAAGGTTAATAAACAATTTGTAACATTATATAAACGACTAATGACCTGCTGTGGGACCCCGCGGTGCAATTTGGCGAACAGCGCCGGAATGAAACATTGCTCGCTAAGTATTGAGGTTAATAAGGACTTACATTTCGGGCTATAAGAAGATTAATATTGGCCTAATTTTATGACATTTTTTGAATATTCTTCAGGGAAAGCGCGGCTACAGATCCAATACCGGGTTCCAATTTGTATTAAGCCGAGCGGGAGTTTGTACCTCATTGTAAATTCCTATAATACTTAGAAGTAAGAAGTATTCCTATAATACTTGCCTTTTTAGAAGATATGTCATTTTTTATAACAAGTATTTAGAATCAAAACGAGCAACGTACCTTACGTATGTTACTTTAATCACATATCGATTAAATCGTAACTTTAATCGAATATGAAGTTTATGTATCTGCATATCGTTTGCCACTCGAATTTTATAAAAAATGTTTGAAGTGTCTCTGTTATTCTGTGTGAATATTTTTTTCTTGCCAATAACATCCACAATTGCAAAAGTGTATTTTAGAGATTTGTACCCGGACTCCGACGTCAGATGACCAAATATATGTCACTACGTTATATGAGTGCATCGTATATCTTATTGGGATTACTTGTACGATATCGTAACATGAAAACGTGTTTTTCGGATCCATCTCCATCGTTTTGAATACATTCAATTAACGTTATACAACATTCGACAATAATTATGAATTTTCGTATCAAGCAAGCAACCTATTAAACTGTTTTGTCTTTACATATTTATATATATAGATTACAATACAAAAGCACACTAACGTTCTTGAAATTGATACATTCCAAACCAAGAACCAAAATCATCAAATAAGAAGAGGCTAAGCACACGCGCAAGAATATTAGTTTCTAGGCAAGTTACAATTTACATGGAAATACCACAGTTTTCCAGATTAATTGTTAATGAACAAATGTTCGTTTATCTATTTACAATTCTATGCCAGGAAACTCACGAAGTGTATTTTCCCCTCATAAACGTTAAATAAAAGTCTATAAATACCACATACACATGTGTTTCAGGGCCGTACAAATATGTTACTGAACAGCTAATTGTTATAGGTATAGAATTATAGTTACTGTACTATATAGTTATATATACAGAAAATACTACAAAAAGTGTTAATTTAGTTATGACATAATTAATTTGAAAGGTGATAGAACTCAACGGTATACTTAAGTTGATTTAATTCTTTGTAAATTTCTCTATCTTTACGTGAAAGTTCATCTAAATCGGTACGAAGATTTTAAAACGGTTTTATATTTCGTTATCCAACATATAAGCATATACGCTTGAAAACGGCAGAGTTAAAAAAGCTTCAGAGTTCCATTTTATTTATTTGTGTAGGTAAATTCTAACAATACAATTCACTGTTAGATAGACATTGAAAACAATTCATGGAAGGGTTGATCGTCGCACCCGAAGTTTTAAATCGATTCGCTTTGCTCGTTGACTTTTAAATAGATAAAATCCATATTCAACGAGAACCAAATGTCAGTCCTACGGATAGTTTACCCAACAAATTATTCAAGCCTAAGCCCTCTGGGAGGTGAACGAGGGAAAAACGGTTTCCCTCCTTTCACGCAGCTTTTAGGGAGAATCAATCAATCAAAACATTTATTTGTTGTCTCCGGGCGCCGGCGAAATATTAAAGCCTAATAGAATAGAATGTTTGCTCTGTCGGGGTTCGTATGTCTACATAAATCCACTGTACTCTAATATGTTTTCCCCTAATTGAGGTTTCTATATGAACAAGCAAAATTTAAGTAGGGATATTACATGGAGAGAACTGCTGTTATCGGCTATCTAGTAATTAGTTTGCTTATATTTAATGCTACATACGTATTAAACTTAATAAATACGCTTTATTATTTTTTAAAATTCGTATGTCTTTATCAGTTTAATTCAAAGACGGCTTAATCTGTAGGTATGTTTTTTTAGACTTTAGGTACTTTATAGGATACTACGAAAGCCAAACTTAATACACTGGAAAAATTGAATGCGCACATCGCCCAATGAATTTGCGGAAACCCAAATAATATTTTCTATTTCTTAGTTCGGTTTTTCCTCGCTACTCAAAAAGGCTTGGACCCTATTTTACTGGACCGATCCTCTGTGAACAAGTCAGTTAACCAGCCATCGTTGTACTGATGCCATCGTGCTTTTGATACACACTGACAAGCTTTTGGAAGAAAGAAAATGTTGTAATAACTAAGAATGCAAAACTTCCATATAAAAATATTTTATTTACATATCATGTATTTGTTCGCTTTTTTCTTCTCAACGCTGAATGAATAATAAACAACATAACGTTATGATGTTCAGTTAAAAGACGAAGGATTACTGTAACACTAACAAGAAATTAGAATAAGCGGATCAAGGCACTTGTCTTATCGTGACCCGAGAAATGATAGACGATAATGTCTATAGAAACAGCATAATGTAAGATTAAGAGGTCACGACGAGTTATCAAACAATGTTTAAGGTTATTTTTTACGAGTAAACGAGCTTGCACTTCATTCGACGGCAAGTCATCCATGGACAATTGTAATTAAATGTTCATAAAGTGAAGTCATGGCTAAGGTTAGTCTCCATTTCGTGACAATCCCTGATGACCAAGATTGAATGCAACAAAAAAATGGTTCTGCCTTATTACATCTTTCAAAACAGAAGTCAGCGCAGCACTCGGTCACGATTTAAGGCAAGCCGTTAAAATAGCGGTAGGAGTGGTGTTCTCACAGCGAATACATTATGTTTTAGAATTTTTCAAGATTGTTTTGTTACCATACATTAGTGTTATTTTTCACCTTCATTTATATTAATTTACATCTGAGATATGGTAGTCGTTAGCTTTCGCAACTGGTTATAATTTACCCGCTTTGATTTATTAATTATCTACTCGCTAACACTGAAACATATTCATTAAAAATCTCCGCAATCTTAACCTTGATGCTTTGCGGGATTTACCTTTGAATATAAGGCAGTATTAGGTGACTTACACAACTCGAGCACATTAGTAACCAAGTGCCAAGGCTTTACTTTGTGTGTAGCTTTCGCGTTGAAATTCTTTCATGAGTGGTAAACCATAAAGGGTTTTATTCGGTGGCCAAACAAAGGTGATATTATATACGTTATAAAACCAGGTACTACTATAGACATTTGAAACTATGTGTTAATAAAGCTTTTACGTCCGTTACCTATATGGATTTATCTAGCTATGTAGGTTTACAATTTAATACGTAGGTATACTTGTAATACCTTAGTATTTGGGATTCAGTAATTTCAATATTAAAATAACCGCAATAAGAGTTCACTTCTAACATATTAATAAACATGAATAAAGTATTTTGTCGCATATTAAAACTGTAATAAAGGCATTATGGTAATGGGCGTCTGCCAAAATGTGACAAGCAACATTATGTCAATAAAATATTGCTGTAATTTATTACACAGGCGTTTACGCTTTAATATTTTTACCATTTCAGCGTGTTACTGGTTCTCCGGCATAAGACAGGCAATAAGTATATTCTAGATACAATGACAGAATAAATATCGCTTCAAATTTACTGTTTACTCTACTATTGAGATTTGTTTAGACTGTAAATTATTCTACAAATACCTATTTAGCATAAGTTTCGATAACGTAGGTAGGCGCTATAAAATATTTGTGTACCGCATGTATAGTTGTTTTATTTGACCTTTGTATGATATTTTTATGCTTCGTTTTAGCGGTTATTTCTTGTATGTTTTGTTTAGTTACAGTCATTTATGTAATGATATGATTTGTTTTATATGTAAGGTTCGATTTTTAAGAAATATCTGTAATTACAGTTGAATAAAAAAAAAATCATTGCTAGTAAAAGAAGGTAAAGGCAGGCAAGGTAAGTAAGGCTTTCAGACCACGTTCCAACTTACGCCCCAGGAATAGTATCTGCAGCCGACCTCGTGAAGGGCTCTAATGCTATCTGGAGTTGGTTACAGATGTAGGTACATAAGCGACATTACCCACTTACCATCAGGTGAACTGCATTTCGATTTGCGGCATCTAAAATAAAAATAGTGATATTTATTGTTACTTTGTATTTTAGGGGGTTTAATTCGTGGGCATGAAGCTCTGAGCAAGGGAGTTGTGACCATATCTAATATGTACAATCAATTTTCAAAGATCTCAAAGTTTTTCAGTAATTAATTCTGTAATAATTTGTTCACAACTGCGAACTATGTGTTTATTTAATAAGAATTTAAATACTACAAATTAAATGTATTATTATGACATAAAGGTTAATATACCACACGGTTCAGTGTTATTGCGTTTAAATATTATATCGTCGCTCGCTATCTATATAGCACTTCGATATAAATTATGAGAAACGGGCTGTCGTGTCGGCCGCAGAGGGAAAACACTTTTCCAATGTTTTCTAACGTGTCCGCCGGAAATTTATACTGTAAATACTCGGTATTTGTCTGTAAAAACATTTCCAATCATTGGTTTTAATACGAGTGCTTATTTTATGAGTTTTACTCAAGTGGAAAGTACGTGTTTGACTTTTCGTTTGCCACAGTTCACGGATTTTAAAATTTTATACAAATATCTATTAATGAAAAAAAATAGACTGCGTCTTAACTTAAACACCTGGACTAAATTGATTCACCCATTTCTAAAATTAGCTTGATTGAATGAACCGATGGCAAGATAAAAAAGATTTGAAGTAAACGACATTTTAGCAAACGGTCTTATGAAAAGGATTTGTTTATAACTAATAACATTTTAGAAGACGATTGATATCCAGTTTCTTTATTAACAACCCGTGTGCGCATAAACATTAATATCTAGCGGTATTACGTTATGTTACATTCCGGGTATAATCGCCGCAGATAGAAATCATAATGACGAATTCAATTTCTGTACTTTCATTCTCTTGTGTCATCTATCATCAAAGTTTAAATTTCCTTTTTTTGTTTCATCGTCACTAAAAATTTATTTCACGGATAGATCAAAGTGAGTGTAACTTTTTTACTATTTTCACGTTTTTGTTCGTTTGCAACCAAATGGCGGTCGTGTTTACTGATTCGGGAATGCGAATGTTTTGAAAACTATGTTACTGGCACTGGAATCCTTTGTGCGGATGTTATTGTTGTTCCCGCCCATTAGTAAAAACATAGTAAAATAAGTAGATCTTGTATTTACTTTAGTGATATGGTGTTGTGTTGGGAAGATTCGTTTAGCGATGTTGACATTGTAATATACTAATTACTGAACGATTTGTTGATATTGTGATCTAGTTATGCCTGAATCACTGAAAATAATCAGTCTATCCAATATTTACTACCATCAAAGTTTTACCATCAAATAACGCAATTTGACAATTTATAGCTGTCAGGGAAAATTGTGAAATAGCCTGTCGTTCCTACATTTGAAACGCATGCAAAGTCGTTGTATGTTAAAATCTGTCAAGATGCCTGTCTGTCGAGTATGCCAAAGAATGAGACATACATTCATAGATACATACTCGAAAAACGTTATTCTCTGACGCAGTCGGGTAAAATCACCATTATTAATACTAACAGGCAAACAGTGTCCTATAACAGATTGGGTCACCTTAAAACATATATTTTTACCAAATACATATAGGAGCAGGAGTGAATTAGCATAACTACGTTAACCGCAAGTCGGCGGCGGTGGCGACAGTCGCAGTCCGCCCTGGGGCCACGCACTACTCCCTGCGGTTGCAGCTATTCAACCGATTGCAGTAGATACTAAACAGGTGAAATTAAGTTTAGAATTGAAGTATACGATAGCACATATAAAAAACAAGAACGTGTAGTTATAACTGATGTAAAAGTTAAGTTAAACAACGTCAGGTGCTGAGTGCAGTTGGTTGAGTGACCGCTAAGAGTTTTCAAGCGCCAGTTGTTATTACGGAATAACATTCGAATATAAGCAGCGTGGTGCAGTTTGCTCCGTTTCCTTTCGTTATGAAGAGAGTCTCATGCTCAGCGGTGAAATATAAAAAGTTTTATGGACATGTAAAAAATATAGTCATGGTTGTGACCATAGGCTTGTGCACCTACATAGATATTTTCGCCACTACATTATTATCACCGTATCATTAGAATTTTTAGGTTTCAATTTCAAGGGTAATAACAATTTGGCCGTTCGGTTTTAGTAAAGTAAAACAGTAGTAGACTAGAATTGGGTGATAATATCGTTTATTACCCGTTAAGGCCACGACTGGCGTGCTTAGAAAAATTCGCAATAAATCACGGCAAGTTTTCGAAAACCTTTCTGAACAAGCCACTTTTCATTCTTCCTCGCCAAGGTAATGCCGTTGAACAGCGGGCGGTTGAATTTGCATAATCAACGCGCGGCTTTGTTTGAGCACAAACATGCGGCAACTTTTGCGTTCTTGAGATGATTGCTGTTCGCTGTAAAAAGATTTTTTTCTTCCCTACTTCATCACGGAATTGACGCAATGTGAAGCGTAGCTTGTAGTAGTCTAAATGTGAAAACACTCACATATTTCTGCCGCGTGAGGTAGCAAATAGACGTAAGTAAATATATTTTAAGTAACAAGGTAACTGACTTGCGGAAAATATGCAAAAAATTCATCTAATGTTAAGTGTTCTGCTGCGTTATCTTCGCGTATATCAACAAAGCGCCTATCACGCGAGCCATACGTATTTTAAATGTCGTTGCACAGAGAATTGATATATTTTCTTGCTTTTTAAAACAATTCACAAGCATTACAATGTATTTATTATGTTACGTTGTTAAAAAAATGAAGAATCACATACAGATAAAATTGTATTGAGAATAATGATAAATATCAGGTGCAAATACACTAAAATTATAAATCAAGAAATATTTTCATGTAGTTTTAGGCTATCGCCATAAGTACTTTTCAAAGGAGAAAACGTGTCTGTAATTGACCACCAATCCTATTTAAGATTGTTAGCAGATCTGATGTCTATAGCAGGCACGCAGTGGTCGCTTGTTTATTGAATAGAAGTAGCAAACGAGTATGTAGTCTACCCGATGGAACGTAGTTAAGGCCGCCTAATAGACGTCTGTACCCAGATATCCCATAATGTAATCAATCCCAGGTAATATCAGATCGTTACCTGAAGTTGAACACAGACGCGTTGCTACCCGTGAGGACTAAGTTGGAACGCCTAGAACAAGCACGTCTCTCTTGCCACATATGTCAAATAAGAATACAGCAGCGCTTAACTCTGCTGGTACTAAGCAGAAATAGGTGTAGCGGTGGTGCCGCCGGTAGCGAACCACAAAACGTTTTACCACTTTACTATCAGGTATACTGCATGCTCTATTCATCAAAACTATCTGGCCTAGTCTATTTCATGTAACGATTGTTTATATGTTATGTAGTCTGTTCATACATGGCTGTGTATTTCCAACAATGAAATAACGGGTGAATTACTCAAGTGCGCCCGAACTCGCTTCCAATTACCGGAAATGGAGGCGGACGTAATTAGATTATGTATTACTCGAGTAATGTGCAAATAATTTGAATGTGGCATTTTGTATTCTACTGTAAATTAACGGGAATTTCTGATCAATTAAACCAGCCAACATTTTCTTGTTATTGTTGAAATGATACAGGTAGGATTACTATTAAAGGAGGCCTAGTATTATTGAACCTATTACAATGGTAAAATTGTAATGGTGGTAGAACCCTTTGTAGTTCTACTCTGGCGGCACCACCGCCACACTTATTTCTGTCTATTTATTTATTTATTTATTTATTGTCAACCAGAACGGCAGAACCAATTACACTAATTGTCACATAGATTTATATATATAAATACAT
>DWRA01003287.1:0-12371 GCA_018250295.1 Spathilepia clonius | reverse complement strand
GAATAAATAATTAAAATTTAAAATTTATTAATTACGCATCAGTACATTTTTCATTAAATATACATATAACTTTGAAAGATTAAAGGTATGTGTGTGTGAGGCAGAGAGAGAGAGAGAGAAATAAGAGACCAAATTACAAAACACTAGGCTGTAATTTATTATATTGGAAAATAAAACACATTATTACATTACTTTTTCAGCATTTCCAGAATCAGCACCTCTTGATCACGGGAAGCATACATTGCTGATAAACATCCTAACAGCGGTGCTGGGCGCCATGTTCTTTGTCGCCGCGATAATAGTGGTGATGATCTTCAAGAAGTTAAAACGGGAGAAGATTAAAAAGGAGCTGGCGATAGAGACAGCTCGGGCGGTGATTGTGACACACTGGACTAAGAAAGTGACGGTGGAGAAGCCTCAGATGAACGGGTCGCCGAATACTACAGGAGAAGCTTTGGTAAGTTCCGTTCAAATCTGGGATAATGGGCAATATACTCGTCAGCTATATAAACGCTTCCAAGTTTGTTCTATGGTTGGTGATATATTAATGTCGGAACTTGCAAATTTGAATTAATATTCGAACATTCTGCATCGTAAAACGTAAGTAAATAATACAAATTTTGATACAGACCAAGAGAATAATGTTTGGATTGGTGTGTTGTACCCAAGTTTAATGCATCGATTTTAAATTTTTTTTTGTACAGATGAAAAACCTGACAGCGTGCTATAATAGCTATTTTACAAACAAATATTTATGGTACATGGACAAAATTCGAATATATTTACGCGCAACTAAATTAACATTCTTATACTCACAGTTAATGCCAGTGGTGAAGATAGAGAAGCAAAAACTCCAACAAGTCCAAAGCAACACCTGTGACTCTATGATGATGTCGGAGTATGAGCTGCCAGTGGACATCGATTGGGAGGTCCCAAGGGAGTCGCTGTGTCTGGGCAAGATCCTGGGAGAAGGCGAGTTTGGGAAGGTCGTTAAAGCGGAATGTACTGGGATTCTGAAACCGGGAGTGCAGTCTGTTGTAGCGGTGAAAATGTTGAAAGGTAAGTTAAATAGCAATGAGAATTTGAAAATGAAATAATGAGGTAAATTTAATCACAAGTATGAAGTTCATAGTAAAAAAGCAATTTAATTATAGCGTAATGTGGTTTAAATAGTGAAAATAGTAGTTGTCTTAAAGTATGCGATGGCATAGAATTTGTTTCGTATTATGCTACAAAATACCTAAAATAAAATTTTGATAATTCACACATTTATAATATAATGTTGTATATTCTAGAGGGACACACAGACGCGGAGATGATGGCACTAGTGTCGGAAATGGAAATGATGAAGATGATCGGCAAACACGTGAATATCATCAACTTACTGGGTTGCTGCACTCAAGATGGCCCACTTTACGTCATTGTGGAGTATGCTCCTAATGGCAATCTGCGCGAGTATTTGAGAAACCACAGGCCTGGAAACAGGTAAGCTGGAATATTAGGTTAAATTTCATTGATATGGTACGCAGGAATTAGGAAAAATACCATCTAAAGTTACAGTCATGGTAAAATTAGTAGTAGATAAAAAAACAAAAATGAATTATACCTATGGGTTTGATAAGAAGATGATTTAATAAAAGAAGTAAGCAGAATATAAACGGTTATTCATTTAATTTCAGGTATGAGTCGCCCAACGAAGATTTAAAAGAAAAGAAAACATTAACTCAAAAGGATTTAGTATCCTTCTCCTATCAAGTTGCTAGGGGCATGGAATATTTAGCATCTAGAAGGGTAAGTGCTTGACTTGCTATAAAGTACAGAAAGTTTACAGTTATTTTACTTAAAGCTAGTTTTATTTGTTACTGATCCATTTTTGATTCTTCCTTATAAGGTTTAAAGGTATAATCCTCAAGTCGTAGTCTAGTTACAACTGTAAGTCTAGCATTTATATTTCTATTTCCTAATCTTCTCCATTTTAATTTTTCTGTATTATTTTCAGTGCATCCACCGAGACCTAGCAGCACGTAATGTCCTCGTATCGGACGATTGCGTGTTGAAGATTGCAGATTTTGGTCTCGCGAAAGACGTTCACAGCAACGATTATTACCGTAAGAAGACTGAAGGCAGATTGCCCGTGCGGTGGATGGCACCAGAGTCTTTATACCATAAGGTGTTCACTACGCAAACTGACGTGTAAGTAGTAGTACGTTTTTATAGATATAATAAAGTTACAATAAATGCATAAAAGAGTATTAAATATAGCGAAGACTTAAAATTTACTATAGTTAACAAAACCAAAAGAACAGGCGCATTAAATAACACAGCCTTCTTCTTGAAATAGATCAGTACAAATCCACCGTACCATATCGATACACTCATCTTTTAGAAAGCTATCAATTTGATTGTTTCTATTGTTAATATTCTTTATATTCATGATTTCCAATTTCCAATTCCAGTGTTAAACTTTTTCTATTGATCCCAATATCTTTTTCAGCCGGTCTTGTACACAATATTTTGCTA
This sequence comes from Spathilepia clonius, assembly GCA_018250295.1. Taxonomy (NCBI): domain Eukaryota; kingdom Metazoa; phylum Arthropoda; class Insecta; order Lepidoptera; family Hesperiidae; genus Spathilepia; species Spathilepia clonius. Next base: position 9,851 of record DWRA01003287.1, on the reverse strand, counting down.
CATTCCAAATTATTATTTGTAATCAGTTTATAAATGTCCTGATTTTTTGTTTCCAGTTGGTCTTTCGGTGTGCTCCTGTGGGAGATCATGACCCTGGGCGGCACTCCATACCCCACAGTACCGGGACAATACATGTACCAGCATCTCAGCGCTGGTCACCGTATGGAAAAACCACCGTGCTGCAGTTTAGAAATGTGAGTAGTTTCATTTTAACTTGATAGATTTTTCTTTTTAAGCCGTACTTTTTTATAGATACTTTGAAAGTTAATACGTACGTCACCTGTTAAAAATTACAGAATCTACGTGCCTATGTTATCAAATACTACTGAATTTTTGTTTACCTTTTCATACTAAATAGTAATGTAAAGTATTAAAGGCAGCAAAGAAAGGGTGTTTTAAAGTGATCATTGAAGTGGACATAGATATCTCTATCCAACATCAAATAGGACAAACTTTTAACTTACGATATGGTTTCAAAGTAACATACGTCCATAACCCAGCAACGCTATACTGCTCTAAGATTAATAGTTTAACTAACTAGAGTTCCGAGGAAGTTAGAAAAACGTTGTGAATTTACAAAATTGTCTCTTCACAGATACATGCTGATGCGAGAGTGTTGGTCCTTCTCGCCTGGTGACCGACCGTCCTTCACAGAATTGGTGGAAGACTTAGACAAAATACTAACAGTTACAGCAAACCAAGAATATCTGGATCTAGGCTTACCACAACTAGACACGCCACCCTCCAGCTACGATGGTTCAGGAGATGAAAGCGATAGTGAGTTCCCTTTCATCAAATAAGATTTAGATGATAAGTCTTCAGAAACAGAAAATGTTTCTGAAGTTGTAATGGTGAACGGATTTATAAAGGTTGGAGCTCTATATAGTGTTATGACGATAATTAATAAAATTATTAGAACGACTCATAGAATTATTTTCAGAAAACATGTTGGAGAATAAACCTAGTAAGAAGTAGTAGCAAAACTTTTGTAAAATTCTAGCTGAAGAGAATATTGCCGAAGAAAATGATAGATCAATATTGAAAAAAATGGAGATGTTCTAAATTTGGAAGTGTTTTAAATAAGAAAATAAAAAGAATTGTAACGGACAGGATTGTAAATATTCATAACGATCGGAAAATATCTTTAGATTTTTTAGGACATTGAATACATTATTATTATAAAGAGCTCTCTAAAATTAGTACATAGGTAGTGAATGTGAAAATATGGATTCTTAATGAATCAATGATATTGTTGTACAAAGAAGTTGCGAGCAAAGAAGTTATAGAACGAATGAAGGATCTGTAAATACTCATAGCTAGTATTCGTATTACGAATGTGTAGAGATGTTTTGTTAAAAAATCCGCCATCTATACCAGTCAGTAACGTACAATTATTAATATCGGTTGAATAAAAATGTGTCCTGACGCAGTATCACACATACATTTAGACATATTTTTATGATAATGACGAAAAAATATAAAATTTACAGATTGGCGAGAAAATTCAAAAAATATGGTTTATTTGATGGGATTACTTTATTTATATTTTTTTATTTAAGTAAAAATATTATGAGCGTATAGGCAAATAGCATTTCTTTATTAGTTAAGAAAATATTTTAAGTGTATTTAATGACTACATAGTAGCCGATGTTACGTTTTCCCACCTTACTTTTGTGTGACAGTCGCCATTTAGAAATTGCGTTAATTGATTTATTAAAATAATGTTAAATGTGAAAACTATTCAAATACAATTCATAAGTTATTCGTAGATCAATTTTTCTCTTGTGTTTATTTGAAATTGAAGTACTGAACATCATATTTGCGTAATTGTATTAGCTAATGAAATTAAATATGTAGTAAAACGAAATTGTTAAGAATATATTCTTATCTGTATTTGGCGGTAGTTAATAAAATATTCAGCTTGTTTTTGGAATAAAACGTAGAGAATTAAACGTTGATTATACTATGATTTAAATTTGACTTCGGAGTATTAATATTTAACGTAATATGATTCGAATGCCTTCTTTCACTAGTTTTTTAGTTAAATGTTAAAAATATTTATTTGTTCGTGAATGTACCAAAAATCGCATCACAAAGTATTGCATAATATTGTAATTGTAGCTGTAAATAATTTATGTACTAAAACATAACCATAGATATAAATCGCCAAATGTGTCCTAATAGCATACCTACTAATGAAAAGAAGGATTATTCATAACATTTGATTAAATGCGTGTGATTCTCATTTTATACAGTACTGTACCGTATTTGACAATTAAATTATTTTCAGCCCCACGACATTTCTAGCGATTTAAATCTATGATTATTCAGGTACGTAGGTAGATAAAACAATAATATTAGTAGCAGTAACATTCGACTCCTGTCCTTTGTTTGTTGTTATTAAGCAATAATTTTGTACACAAATTATGTATAAGTACCAAAGTTTGTACGTATTATTGTATCATAAAGGTATTATCGTGTATTTCTTAGTATTGTAGGTTTACATAGGTTTACAAGTGGCTGAAACAGCCGCTAAGTGTATCCATGACTTTACAGTGCCTTATTTTTATATATTTTATGTTTTTAGAGAAATTATAATTAAGTAGATAGTTTAAGTTGACATTTCTCTTAGGTATTCTTATTATAGGATTTTTTGAGAAATTTATATATTACATATAGATGTGGACTCTTTTTGTCATACTTGAATATCATAATAATTTTGATGTAACAGAATCAGAAATAAGAATAAAAAACAGAGTTAAAATCTAGTCTGTATATTTAAATTTGTAAGGACGTACCGGTGGAATGCAATACAATTTGGATTTTTTTAATGAAATGAATTATGCATAAGTACTTTTAAAACTTATAAAGTGATTAATATGTCACAGTAGCGAAATCTGTTCAAAGATTTTGGTTTGTTTTGTATATAATATAATTCGTTTTTATCTTCAGTATAAATAGATGATATAGTAGTTCTACATTATTAGGATCCAAGTATTCTATTTTTAATAAAATATTACGGTCTTTGTTACCGTCTCATCGCGTTTTCAATATATTATATTATCGTTTAAGTTTTAGTAAGAATTGTATTTTTGTAGACAATCAGTGCATTTTACCACCAAATTATATTTGTACTTAATTAGCTTAATTACCGTTATTATGTTTGTGTTTATTATTAGCTTTAGATATATGAATGATGTCTATCTACCCTTTTGGTCTGTGTAAATATTTTAATTTGACGGAAGAATTATAGATTGATCAAAATTGATGTTCAATGTATTTATTTTATTTGGCGAAATTAAATGAATTGACAGTATAAAGGTGAATGCACATTTCATATATTCTCATATTTTAGAAGTAAGAAAATTGGAAATGAGAATATAAGCTCGCCTTTATATTTTAGGGAGTACTAAAATTATTCGGTGAGGTTTTCTATATTATTATCTTGTTTGTATATTTGATTTCTATGTGAAAGTATTATTAATGTTGTATAAAAGAAAGTGAAGAATAAAATACAAAGTGCAGTACGAATGCAATCTATGAAGTTTAAATGATATCGACCCTATTTTCCTTCTCCCTAATCACAGATAGATACTCTCGCAAACAATTCGCCGAGTAACTTGCCGAATAAACATGAGTCTATACTTAAGTACTCGATATGACTCAACAATACATAATTTGATTTGCGTGGAAATACTTACACTTACTTGCACATGCAGAGAACAGACGAACATTGTAGAGATTACCGAATGAAACCGAGCAGGTTATTTACATATTCGTACTTGCGTTTATATCTATTCGCTGAAGACAGATAAAATGTTTGTGCCAGGTTAAGATTAACCTGGAACCAAAATCTGGTTAATAGATAGACTTGTTGTATGTAATTGATATTCCATCGATAGAGTTTAAAGTAAAATAAAGATTAGTACAATTAAAAATGTGTGAATCTGTCATAGATTATTTGTTTAACATATCGCCAATTCAATGTGCAAAGCCATAATTAACAATAAATAAGTTTATTTGATTGGCTTAAGCGCCATCTGTACATACATACTTATACTAATTTGATTGTTACCTAATTAGCTTTCAACCAGCGCCATCTACTAAACATTGTGCTTCAGTAAAATTCATCAATAGATGGCACTAGAAATCGACGAAATGAGTAATGTTACAAAAAATCTATTTGCAGTCTTTTCTCACAGATGGCGCTACAATACAAGTAACATGACGACTTTCTTCTATTTTACTTAGTATCTAAATCGCACTTTTGAAAAGTATCGGTATTGTTTTACGCTACTTTATTTGACAAAAATTCTTCCTGTATTAAATTATTATTGTAACATTTGTGATATCGCATTAATTAGTCAGTTTTCCTTTTACTCGTAGATTAATTTTATTAACGAGATGTTCAGTGTTTTCATTTTTGTATAATTTTGTTTCCAAATATTAAAATGATTAATGAAACACCTTAACAATATCTTATCTGTCTGGACAAACTTGAGGGTCCAAGAGTGGAATAAATTAAGCTTCACGGATTATTAATATAATTTCCTGACAGTAAAATATTATTATGGGTATGGACAAAAAGACGGTCAATTCATATATTTATATTTATTTAATTACATTTTGTCAATACAATATGGCGGAGCCTAACACAATATCCGTTACAAAATCTCATAGAAAAATCATCTAGCAAACGTTACACGTCAAAATTACATTTGTCTTAATATTATTGAACTATTTTTACTAATTGTTACACCTTTAAACATTTATCACAAAAAGATATAATATTTATAGAAAAATAATGTTTTAATAAAACACAATTTAATTAACAAAACTATAATTTAATCACAAAGTAATATTAACTAAACTTACATTAACTTAACCTAATCTAGATCCAAAAAATAATACTTTTATTTATTTATTTGGTTATTAAATCTATTTTTGTGCATCATAGCCATTTCAACAGAAAATATGAAAAGGAAAATTTAACCAAAGATAAAACTAATATATCTTTAAATTTGATAAATCAATTGCTTAAAGTTACACTTACAATAGATGAAGATTATGTTTTTTTTTACTAATATTACAGATTTATCATGAATATGACAAACAATATTAATTATATTTGACCCAACGTTGAGACATGAATTTACAGAATATTTACTCATTCTGCACTTAAATTAAAACACTGTCAAAATTTACTGTAATTTCTTTTACAAAAAAGTCATACTTTTTTAGTCTAATCCGATGTTGATCTTTACATGTTTCGTTCAGTATACAAACAAAATTTGTTAATTCGAGTTAGATCAATTTTCTAAATCAATAAACTTATTCGCTACATTCATATTTATGTGTTAACTGTATATCTGTTCCTTTGTATGCACTAACTTACTAGCCTACAGTACTTAAGTAGGTTAGTTTTATGCGAAAATATTTATGGTCCCTGTGAATAATTGCAAAACCATACTTTACAGTCAGCCCTTTCTTACTAAACAAGCATCAGACCATAACTTCGTCTGCGTTTATAAACCGTGCAACAATAAAGCACCTAATCTACATTAAATGGTGTTCATACATGCTTTCATACAGCGCTGGCCTAAAGTTCTCAAAGTGAAACAAAAATGTAAGATAGCTTGATTTTATTTTATTATGTAAAAGTAAAAATCAAAATACATATCCGATTCCTGTGGTTTCTTCTCAGATTTCTTAGCAAAACGTTAAAAAAGTTTCAGAATTGTTTAAAAATTATTTCTACGAAACAACTGCCAAATTATTTTCTTCGGACAGGAGCAAGAGTTTATGAAGATAGATTTAGTTGAAAAATAACTAATATCATGAAAATTCGAAAAAGGCATCCAAATCCAAAATAGGAAATAACCAAAACTTCCGAAGAAGTTATAGGTTTCGAGTCTGAAGAGTACAATTTTCCTTCTTTTACAATTTAAATAAACTCGTAAAAGAAAAGTGCGTATACTTCGATGAAAACTAGGAAAATTTATTTAATACCATTTGATAACCACGTTAAATTGACGTCATGCTGATAGTTCAAAAATTAAACATGATTTTTAATTGAATGAAATTCGATATGCATTCTGAAACAAATCCCGTATTTGCAATTGGAAATATAAATTTGTTTTTAAACGAGTATAAACATTAAAAATACGGTTAATGATAAGACGATTGCGCAACATTTTCCAGAAATAAAACTTTTTTAATATCTACTATTAACTTAAAATAACAAAGCAAATGAAGCTAAAACCATTTCAGACCACACGCCAGTCCTAAAATAGACCTAACAGACCCAATACTATCTATTCAACATTCACACGTCAAAGGGACCTTTGAAGACCATAACAATATGTCGTACAGAACAATATGATATAACAATAACACTCTCGGGAAACGCTCGTATTGTTTGCATTAAACTTCTGCGACCATATTATCAAATGAGGGCTCTTGAAACCAAAACAAATCGTGACTTTCTGCCATAAACGTCTATTGCGTTCATAATACTTCGTCGTCATCAACCCGTCAATGCAGCAGAAATCTAGAACTTTTCAAAACACGAAGAGACATATATCCTAAAATTGTGTCTGTAAAACTAGAGCTTGAAAATTTGCTTATGAGGACTGTAGCGGCAATTGAATTGCTATTGGATCGTCTTACCCTTGTTTATTTTTAACCGTTTCTTTATATTTTACAATCTTAATAATATTAATATATCCTTTTAAGTTTCTCATTCAAACTAAACAACAAGAAACTAATGCCGTTCCTTAATGAAAGTCCTATTCGTCACTATTTTGGACATCTGGATTGATACATTTTAATTATTTAGAAATTTGTTGGCTTGGAAACTCTCACGACAATATAGTATGAGTTGGTAACAATGAGGATGGTAATAAAATAACACTTCTTTAATGCCTCCTAAGTCACAAGCAAAGTTAAAATTGAACTATTATAGTAAATACTTATTAATGAAATGTCATTACGCCTAACCTAAGAAATAGAATATTAGAATTCCTAAGCAATAGATAATCTTTTTGGCATTTTAAAGCTCTCTTAGATATATCTTCACTCTTACCATAAAGAGGTAGAATTAGATTTGCTGCCAAGAAATGAAAATCCTTATTAAGGAACTGTCATAAAATTGGAAAACATTCTGGATAGGGCCAGGAAACCCAAAGCGAAAATCACATGTTGACGCAACGAAGCTTCTTATCAGGTATTCTAGATGCGAATTGGTTTTTAGGAACAACGGCCTTAGCCTCGGGTTTGTTTTCTTCGGGTCTAACAGGTACAGGCGCATCTCCCATCATAGTCCGCAAGCAGACCTTCATGTCCGCTGCGAATTTCCTCACTAACCTCTCCAAAGAAAAGAGGTGGTCGTCCAAAGCTTCCGGGATTTCTTCCCGCATAAAATCAGCTAGTCTTAAAAGGTATTCTACGTTGGAACCGGAGTGACCGTGGCATTCTAAAATTTGTTTGGCGATCTCTGGCAAGGGAGCTGCGCCCAGCCAATGTCTATTTTCTGGGACAGCTATGTATAATAAGGCATCTTTGTTACCGTTACTGGTTGAAGGTAGGAAGGAGGGGCGTGGGTGGAAGTTCACTGTGTAGGTTCTGTAGCCTCCTAACTGGCATTCACGTGTAGAGAGATAAGGCAGAGCGGCGTTGTTGTCAGCGGCGACCAAAAACGCCTTCCCCCACGTAATACCCTGCAACAAAAAACATACGTGAGTTAATTTGAGTGACGATTAAAATTTTCCACTTGTTGCATTGTTCTTTATGACTTGGGTGGTAATTTAAATTGAGAATAACGTTAACATTATCGTTAATATTTATCAGACTTCAATATTGGTGATAATAAAAGCGTTGTAATACTAGAAATTGTGTTACCAATAAATTAGTTTAAACAACGCCCGTATATTTCTGATAGCTAATTTCCTGACAATTTAATATTTATTCAATTCGAAAAGAATGACTCTGTAAATTATGTATTTGGAATAAAATGTTTTCATTTTAAGTTTTCTACCATTTTTATAATAAATCGAATCAGATCAGCTGTTTGCAGATTTGCACAACCGGGGATTGAACCCGGAACTTTAGCGTAAATCAGTATGGTGGCCACTGCGAGAGGTGGGTAATTAAAGATTACATTGCATTTATTACAAAATAATTTCGAAAGATCTATTTACACCAATCGATCATTTGGTTGTCAATAGTACATGTTCACATCTCGCATTGACCTACAAACATAAAATTTACATTCTCATGCGAGTGGGCATAACCGGTGTCTCTTACTTCCGATAAAGGTGCATTCTGCATTCGTTTCCAAGCCTACTTTTTTCCAAGTGTTATTGATTTAATGATAGAAAGTTGCAGATTATTTTTTGTAACTGATCATAAGTACGTTTGTTCATTTGGGCTATTTATTGCAGAAAGTTGGACTACAAAGGTTAAACATCCTTCAAGTTACGGTAGCAACTGAACCAGGGCCAAAGAAAGATAGATGAAAAAAGTTTAAAAACATTGCTAATGGTGCACATTTTGAAAATTTACTTTAAAATAGTAAAAATATATATTTTTTGCGCATTTATTCCATTAATTACTATTAAAATATTAGCGAAGTTTTTTTAAAACCGCTTTTAAGTTGGTGTTAAGATTTTGTCTTCCGAAAAAAAAACAAATATTAGCTTAAAATTACTTTAAGTTATCAGTATTATTCGAAAAACTGTCAAGCATGCAACTCTTTGTATTTTACATCAGGTTAAAAACTCGAAATGATTCACGTTTCTCGGCGCATTGCGAAAGACTTGATAAACGTAGTACAACGACTTTGAAGGCTCCGGTTTATACACAGATGAATCAGACGGGATTTACAAGACTTACAACAAATTTAAAGTTAGTAAGAAAACTGTATTTCCGATTTTTATTATTTTCAAGGTTTCACATTTCTAATGACCGAAATTAGCTACACACAAAATAATATGCAGATATTTCGCTTTGTGATTGATTCTATAGGTTTATCTTTGAATATGGGAAAGCTCAATTCATAAGGCATAATGGAATATGAGTTCGGCTCGAAATTTAGAGTACTTTTGAGTATAGTAAGCCCCGCAATTCTTTATATAGGTTTCCTCAGGATTATTTCCTTTGCTTTACACTATTAAGTTAGTAATAAAAATATTTGTCCCTCGAAAATAACGCAACATAATATTATCGGTTTACGAAACACCTGACGTCAGTAATAGTTACAATTAGGAAATAAATGTTGACAAATACTGTAATTAGTATCTGGTTAATGAGGCGGTACAGTAACGTAATTGTTTTACCTTTTGCACCGTGAAATTGGTAGCTTGCAAATTTTGTGGTAGTGTTTTGTTGAGAAATCCTTGCAAAAATTATTGCCAATAATTTTTTTTGTTCATTCGTTTCCATGACTTAAATCATCATTAGACAATGAGCCCAAGTATCCTCTCATATTGAAAAGGATATGGTCTATAATGCTAGCCATGCGGAAATTGACTGAACAAACACAAATCCCATCTTTATGAAGAAGCTTAAGGAATATTTCTCCGCGACTATATTGTTCGATATCAAAACATTTTTTTACTGTTTATAAGAGCACATTTGCACAGGGGTAACAAAAAATCATCGTACAGATGTCCATGGTATTCAGGGACCATTTGATTTAATTAAACCATTTTTTTATATGATGGACCAGATGGCAAGTGACATCCGTGATCCACCCCAGACAGGACCAGAATCCCAACTGAAGTCGACCACAGATGCGTTGCTACCCCTGAGGACTAAGTTGAAATGTCTCGTTAAGTTTATCTCCCTTACCA
>DWRA01003286.1:0-12374 GCA_018250295.1 Spathilepia clonius | reverse complement strand
GTGGTCGACTTCAGTTGGGATTCTAGTCTTATCTGGGGTCGATCACAAATGTTCGTGGGCGGCAGTTGCCACTTACCGTCAGGTGGACTGCATGCTCGTTTGCTACTCCATAATAATAATAAAAAACATAACAATGTGTGTATAATATGATCATCTGACAAGTTATATAATTCGCGCTGAACCGCGGCGTGACGTTGTCATAATATTGTTGCAACATCATGTATCTATTAGGAATGTAATTATTTGTCAAAATAATGATTATTTAAAACGAAATGAATCGACACCCACTATGATATAGTAACGTAAATGTGCATAGTTACGTTCACTCGCATTGCATCTATTTTAAAAATCAGAATATAATAAAAAACCATATGAAAAATTACCGCAAAACGCTGTAAATAAGTAATATTGCTTAATTAATAGTTACGTTAAAAATATATATTTTTTAGTCTATTAACAAACTTGTGAATAAGTGTTTGAGTAAACTGCAATGAAGGCTTTCACGCATTATTTAGTGATTAATAGACCGATACTTGTTTACGTAATACAATTAGCAAAGGTTCGTGCAATATAACCAATGTTAAGTGGTTGTTGTCGACAATTATTGTTATTGACATTTGTAACGAAGTTCAATGAGAATAATAGTTGTATCGACCACAGATGTTATGTATCAATAATGGAACACCTTATGTTTGTTTATTTAACTAAATCTTTAAATCGGGGATCACCGCCAAGTCGAGCTCAGGATATAGAAGCGCACAAACTGCCGTTGTTAAGCAGGAAAAGTAATTGAAATTAATGTATTCTATCAGTCTGTAACTATCTTTGAAAATAACTGATTTGATTGAAAGTAACCGGCCGACATAAAACCTCTTGAAGGTGATAGAAATATGTGATTTGTCACGCCTCGTTTATATTTTTCATCCTTATAAAAAGTGTGTAAGGACCGGTGGTCAGGTTTATAAGATGTGATAAAATTACTATTAATAAAAGACTAAGTCTGTGTCTAAGTCTGAGGGTTAAAACCTTGTCTGTAGCTAGGCTACAGACAAGGTTTTTACCCTGTGTGACTTTAGTTACAACAAAAAACGGCAGTGCAGAGTGGTAACTCAGGCTTATAATTTGCATTGATCAAGGGTAGAATGAGTAGGAATATCAGAATTTTGCTTATACTCTTGTATATCCTGTGTTATGCAATGTCACAAGCGAAATTACGAAGATTTTAGTCGCACTAACTACGTACCACGACGCACTAATCTACACGATGTCAAAAACATCTTTCAATATCAGCGTCTGTGATATACCTAATACATAATTATCAGGTTTATTTAGGTCGCACTAACTACGTACTATGATGCACTAACACGATGTTAAAACCACCTTTTGTGAGCATCAGCAGCTTTAATATAAAAATAAGTAACACTATGTTGAAGCCACCTTTTGTCAATATCAATCGCTTTAAAACAAAAACAAATTCCAGCTGGCAGCCGATAATCGACTTCGTGGAGTCCAAATACGAGGAATTCCTGAACGCGGAGTCGCGTGTGACCCGCAAGGCGGCGCCGCCGGACACGCGCGTGCACTGCTGCCTGTACTTTATAGCGCCCAGCGGACACGGGCTCAAGCCGCTCGACGTCGAGTTCATGCAGCGGCTTGGCGACAAGGTCAACATCATTCCCGTCGTCGCGAAGGCGGATACCATGACGCCGGAGGAGTGCAAGGATTTCAAGGAGCAGGTACGCTTTTTACGAGTGTGTAATGCAAAGGTGCATAAACATACAGACTTAGTAGATATTTTAATTTATTATGTTTGAATGTATCATCGTATGTTTATAAGTGAGAATCGAGAGAATGAGAAGAGAGGAAATGGAAATGATTGATTAGTCGGATTGTATATTCAAAAGATTCTCAATTTTTAAAATGGATAATTTCGTATAAACTGCAAAAGGTATTAAAAAAATCTGGCAGTCAATAAACTTTGATTTGAAGACATTGACGTGGGCAAAAAGTTACGATTACAAAAATACTTCAAGGTTGTTTGAATAAGTTACGAAACTCAATTTGTGATGGAATGTACCTACTTTTCCGTATCGTAGTTTAACACCCTTAATAATAGTGTAGTATATTATGGCTTCATAATTATTTATTATAAAACACTACCACTACAGGACCATATGCTTCTTTCCTTAGGAGCATGCGGAACCGTTGAGTGACATACGTATATTAAAAGTAGTAATAATTCATACTCCTTTGGCGTATTTAATAAAAAAATAAAAAGATTGCGTGGATCAATGTGTACACTCGGAAGAAGTGAAATTATTATGCTAAATATTGTATTGCATTGGACCATTACCGTTACGGTTACTTTGTTGATAGGGTTTTCTGCAAAACTTACGTCATTTCTTAGTCAAAGTTATGGTGTCGATTTTAGATGTCGGTTTTTTATGGATTTCACTCCTTTATCCTACTCGTGTCAAATGATCTATAACCTCAAAAACCCGAACGTACCTTGCAGATAATGAAAGAGATAGCTCAGCACAAGATCAAGATCTACGAGTTCCCGGAGAGCGCGGGCGAGGAGGGCGACGGCGCGGACGCGGCGCGCGCGCTGCGCCACCGCGTGCCCTTCGCCGTCGTGGGCGCCAACACCGTCATCGAGCTAGACGGCCGCCGCGTGCGCGGACGCAAGTACCCCTGGGGGGTCGCCGAGGGTGAGCGTGCACTACTACACACAACCCACTGAGGGGGACTTTCAGAACATTTTGACATCGCTGTTACACGCACCTACATAGACGTATGTATAAAATCCGTATAATTTTATTCAGAACGCTTTAGTTATACGCACACCTACACACGTGTGCACATTGTCATGTACATACACAATAAGCATTAACGACCGTTCGGTTCGCACGTGCGAGTGGTGCATTTTGGTTCCAATTATGATTGATTGGAAAGATTGGACATTATGATTGGTTGGAGGAGAAAATCTTCCAACTGTTGCAGTATCAGTAAAAAACTTTATTTTATTGTCACTGCACTACAAGTACGCGATGGATGCAAATCATACTCTATTCTTTAAACTATTCGTGCGTTTCAAACGTTTCGTTCGAGTTTTCGTTCGTGCTCGTGCAAAAATGAAATATTTATTATTAACATTTTTCTCATCTCGTAAAATGCTATTTCAGATCTTTTAAATACATGCAGAAATTACAAAAAATAAAACATTTACTTTATATTACGTTATAACGTTATGTTCTTATTTATTTTCTCAAATTTTACTTTATTTTTAACTATTCGAATATATATCATCAAATAGCTAAATGATTGATCTCTAGTGTATTCAAAAGTAAATATGTACGTTTGTAAAATCATACACATTTTCCTTTGATCCATAAACATCAAATGATTTACACGTGTTGTAAACAATCAGTCTGTCCGCTTTGTTGACAAGACCCTGTTTTACATGTTTGTGATAGTGAATACTTTTTTAGAGAACCTTTTTACAAATTTGAACTTCACATTTTAATAAATTGACATCTATTTTCGTCGTCAATTTGAAAAATAATCGCTAATTCAAAATTTCTAGATAAACATTTTTTAACATTTATGCCAGCACTGCATATTAAATTAAATTTACATTTATTTTCACCGTTAATTTAAAAAAAAAAAACATTAATTTTGAAACATCATTGCCATGTTCCAGTGGAGAACCTGGAGCACTGCGACTTCATAGCACTGCGCAACATGGTGATCCGCACGCACCTGCAGGACCTGAAGGACGTGACCAGCTCCGTGCACTACGAGAACTACCGCTGCCGCAAGCTGGCCGGCCTCTCGCACGACGGCAAGCCGCACAGGATTAACTCTAACAAGTACGTTACATCTTATTTATCGTCGTCGAACTATAAAACCACTTTGAATTTTTAGGTAATCCTTGATTGAACTACTTGAAAGAAGTGTAGGTGAAAGTTTTTTGATATCTACGAGTAAAATGTGCGTATTATACTACGATATGTGCCCATTTAAGATCTATTATAAAGTAAATTACGAGTCTATTATTGTTCCGCAGATATGCATTGGTCTCTAATAAAGATGGGGTTCATAAGAAATATCTTTACTAATCTTATTTTATGGCTCAATCAGGTATACAGGCTACTTATTGTCTAGTAGCACTGCATATTGTGAGTGACTGTAATTTTTATCATACGAAAGATAAAACAGATGTGTTTCACAGAGCAATATGTTCCTGATTTCCAACAATTGAAAAAAAGTTGGAACGAGTTGGGAACTCAATTCATTATATTGGCTAAGTATGGTCAGCCAAACCTCAAATTGAAGTTTGGATGTTCTCAAATTAAGGTGGTCTGTGTAGTGTTTCACTGTTTTATTCGTATATATTATAAAGGATTACTATTAATTCCATCTTATTGTCCTCTATAAATTTCTCGTTAAAATTCGAAACCCGCAAGTTTAATTATTTTTCACCATTATGGGATTTATATTTTAAAACATTATTTATGGTATAAAATAGTCAAACTTGGGTTCATGATGATTATTCATATTTTCATATATTTTATGTTTCAAAAATTCCACACTAATACATATGGTAACCGAAAGGAAATTCTTATCTGCTAGAATAAAATATTCAATATTAAATGGTTTTGAAACTTAAATTTTATAGGCATGATACCATTTAACAACCTATGTAGACCGGGTTGGCGAAATTAACTCTTACTGACAGCTATCTATTGCTACTAATAACATGAATTACTAAATATCTTGGTTTCTTTACTGTTGTCGCCACATTGAAGGTGACCAGACTTAAACCTATATATTTATAATTGAACAAAGATTATAATTTTAAAAAGAAATATTTTTCATAAATGGATTTTACTAGTGATGTAATGGTTTTTCATTGCTGCATGTCTGGTCACCTTTTGGTTGATTTTTTCTCTTCTTACTGTTCTACTGCAGTTTCAGTTGAAAACTTTATTTTATTCTCACTATACTAGTGGTGCGCGATAGCTGCATAACATTCTCTACTCTTTGAACGTTTCGTGCTTGGGCATGCAGAAATGGAATATTCATTATTAACATTTTTTCATAATCATTTGACATGGAATATTTTAATATTTTGTGCAAATAGTTCTAAAAACAGTTAAATAACTTTAATGTCATTTTCACCAATTTATAAATGCGTTCTGAATATTAGTGAAAGATAAATATTTTCGGAATGCAACGATGACGTTAGCGTTTAAAATATCCATGATCAAATGCCATTAATCATAATAACTTTGCAGTTCATGCGCATCTACAGTGGCATTAATAACAATTTGTTGTTCAGTTTCCTTTATAACGCGTCGCGAAGGTATTTTGCGTGTGTCACACAACAAACAACGCTCTGTTATTGACTACACATTACTGGTAATTTAAACAATGTGTCACACTCGCGTTTATAATTGCAGCGTGCGAGTCGCGTATTATAAACATAAAGACGATGAAATGTTTGCATTGTAAATCGATTTTGAATCGAATATACAGTGTGAAAACGGTAATTTGCGGTAAACATAACACATTAACATATTTTCGTGGAAAATCGATTTTATTGTTTAGAAATTCTTGTAATTACACGTCACACACTATTTATTCTCGATATTCGAACAATCATACTATCGACATTTCCTTATTACTAATGATTTTCGTTGGTAAAGCTATTATTTTGTCAACAGGGACTACTTATTGTTACAATTCTATTATTATTTCTTTGAATACTCCTTGCAGAGATAAACCATTGTACGCTGTTTTCAAAGATCAATGATAAGCCATTTATTCTTCAAAGGCTTAACAAGACACTTGCATTGAATAGAATATATACCTTTATGATAGAGATTTGCATACATTCTGTAAACAAACCGTTCATTGTGTTAATAAATGTCTCGTTTGTATGGATGGTGTTTTCATGCAAAAGAGTGTATTTCTTGAGTCAAGCATACAAGGAGCATTATTAATAGTAATTGTAAAAAAAAATCAAAGGCATTGCACATGGAACAGTTTATCTCGTTCAAAATATCGACAATTAAGTGTTATATTTTTGTAATATTATATTGAAAGTATTGTATAGTTCACGACTAAACAAAGGAATTCGTAAT
Source organism: Spathilepia clonius (assembly GCA_018250295.1). Lineage (NCBI taxonomy): Eukaryota > Metazoa > Arthropoda > Insecta > Lepidoptera > Hesperiidae > Spathilepia > Spathilepia clonius. The sequence continues at coordinate 6,225 of DWRA01003286.1, read as the reverse complement.
TATATCGAAAAAAATATCTTTTTCATACTTTGAGAAATAGTGTTGTACACTAAAGTACTATAAACAAATAAAAAAATATTTTAAGTAAAAATATATAAATTGTTATAAAATAAGCGCTTCCTACTCGCAACTAGGATTCCTAGATACACAGAAACACTTAAAACGGAAAAAATCTAACTTTTTCTTTTACATACCTGCTCGATGTACCGAACCTTGAAACCATAGGCGTGTTAATTTGGTAAGATTATGTTATTAATGCCAATGTAGTGAGCGAACACAGCCACGTGTTGTACGTTAACTATGGTTGTGTTGGTGTTCAGTTTGTGCCCGCAAGGACTGATGAACAGTTTCATAACCGTGTGGTAAGTTCCATGGAGCGCACACTTATCTTTTTGTGTGTGTGATTTTTTTTACCATTCATACATTTTTCATCCTACAGCACGGGGTTACATTAGTTTTGCATGTGTCTACTGTAATCGTAATTATGTAGTTTAATTAATGTTCGTGCAATACTTTTGATACTTACTGTATTTTTTCATTATTATTAGTTGTAGTATGTTTCATGCACACAACAAATTGTTTTTTCGGCAATTTTGGCTATTTAAACACTTATAGAGTTTGTTTTCCGATGCTTCAAATTGTATTATTGTAGTAAGAATAAAGTCAATAAATTTGGTAACATAGTTTATATATAAAGTAAAATTACGTGAATACCGTAAAATGAATTACTAGTAGGTATGTTGTTAGTGCGTAAATAAACGTATTACGAATAATCATGTTAGTAAGAAATTGTTACTAATAATTGTGTTCATAGTGTAATACATAATGAATATATTTTGTATAGTTATAATAAATTAATGATTTTTTTTATATATCTGTATAAATAGTTATTTTATAATAAATAGTTAACACAGTTTTTAATTATTCTGATAACAGTATTTTTCTCCTTTACTTTAATAACAAATTTTGTAATTTTATGAATCTCACTGAATTCTTTAAATTTTATTTTAGAGCCACTGTAGGATGAGTAATATTAAATGTTAATTTACGTAAATAATTTTTGAAGCTTATTGCCAGAATTACGCATGTGCATGTATATTTCTTATTGATATGTGTAACACGTAGTATTTGTATGTATGTGTTTGTATTGAAATGTGAAGTGATAACTATTTATGTTGTGTTTTTATTTATGCGAATTATTTTATTTTGTATTTGTTCTCAGGAATCCTTTGGCTCAAATGGAAGAGGAAAAACGTGAACACGATCTTAAAATGAAGAAAATGGAGAGCGAGATGGAACAGGTTAAATAATTGTTTGATTATTTCGACGAAACTGACTAATTAGTCATTAGTGACATCGTTATAAAAACTATCGATATTAATTAGATTATTATTTATCGATTCGAGATTTTTCGATTATAAAAAGTCAGTAATGATATCGAATGTCAATTTGATTTGTTTCTGGATTAATGATTTTGAATTGATTGTTGATAGACTTGCGTAATTCTATTCTTCTATTTAATTATATTACGAGTCATCATGATTGGTTTCAGGTTTCAAGTTAAATAACTTCTTATGAATTAAAAAAAACCGTTACTAAATATATTTCTTAATCCAGATTGAATCCAACATGATAATTAAGATGGATTATTAATATATGTTGTTATTTGATGGGAGATCGAGTTCGAAACTGATAATAACACGGTAGACCAGTGAGCCGGTTTGAACTCGTTTCGTGCTTCTCCGATGATTACACGGTAGAGTCGGTAAGACGGTTGTAACCAGTTTTAACCGGTTCCGGTGCTTCAGGTGTTCGAGCTGAAGGTGCGCGAGAAGCGCGCCAAGCTGAAGGAGTCGGAGGCGGAGCTGGCGCGGCGGCACGAGGCCACGCGGCGCGCGCTGGAGGCGCAGGCGCGCGAGCTGGACGAGCGCCAGCGCGCGCTGCTCGCCGAGCGCGCCGCGTGGGAGCGCGACACCGGCCTGTCGCTCGACGACCTGCGCCGCCGCTCGCTCGAGGCCAACAGCAAGGAGTTAGTGCACTTCTATTTTACGGCTACGATACGTTTTGGTGACGAGTCTAAAGTTAAGGGCTGAAAGGCAGGGATGGGTTTGGTTTCATGAGTCGGACTATGTTTCTCTGTTATTCATCTACTGCGGACACCAAGACGCACTGTTAAGCCCCATACAGCCTGCAGCAAAAGACGGCATGGAGCTTTTTTATGATAGCAACTGAGCATGCACTCCACTTGATGTTAAGTGGCAGCTGCCGCCCATGAACAATTATAATTGACCCCAGATAAGACCGGTTTCCTATTTGTAGTAGAACACAAAAGCATTGCTACCTCCGAGAACTAAGTTGGAATGCCTCAGATAAGTATGTCTTACCCTTACCACACCTACCAAACCAGAAAACAATAGTGCATAACACTGCTGTTATTAGGCAAAAATAGATTTTGCGGTGGTGTTCCGGGAGTAGAATCACAAAGGGTTTCTACCACTTACACACATTCAATTTAACTGATCACTACAATTATGAAAAATACTGTACCATCTGTGCATTTCATTCTTAATTTATTTTTTTATACAAACTCGATTTAAATTTATCATCTAATGGTCAACTACTTTAAAGTTATTAATATTCTGTATCATTTGCAGGACGGTGGACGGCAAGGACAAGAAGGATAAGAAAAAGAAAGGTTTGTTCTAGAGCGGCCCGCCCGCGCCGAGCACCCACCGTCACTAACCCGCGGCCGCGCGCCGCCGCAGAACACAATCGCGGCCCGCTCGTCGCGCCCACTACCAGTGAAGTCTTGATTACGCTAGGGATGTCGATTCTATGTGACAAAGATCGATTTTAAAATCGATTCCAATCGTCTGAAGAATCGATCCACAAAAATATCGAAGACTAGAGGAGTGATTTTGTTGCTGCGCTGTTATTACAACGGGAAAAAATAATAACAATTTTCGGGTATCTGAAATCGATGCATTGCGTCGTATCGATTGAGACTATCGATAATTTTGGTCTAAAAAATCTACTCCTTATTAATCGACCTCAGATCGACATCCCTAGTCTTAGCTCGAACTTCATACGTTCCGAATGGAAACGACTCACATTGCAATATTACTATATTAACTCGATGTGACGATCTATACGCATATTTTTACCGTCACTTGGTACACTTCGAACATATCGTAAAGGTTACTTGAAAGTATCCCTCGTACGTCGATTTGCAGTAACGGGCCGCGTTTTTTAATGAGATTTCGTGAGATTAAGGATTTAATGAGTAAATATTTGATAGTGCCATTTTCAGCGTAGTGGTGAGTGTCGCTATTGTCTTCTGTATGACGATCGTTTGTCGAGTAGATACTGTTCCATTTTCGATTTCGTACTACCTTCTAATAAAATTTAACTTATGGTCATGGTTGCGTGTGTCTCACTATTTAATTTATAAAACTGTGTGCTTACACTAAATTTCTCTGTCACTAAATTCGAGGAGGATCTCTTTGTAGCATATGTTGTATATATTTATGATGAACTTTATTTGGATATTAAGGACTGAAGGAACAAAGCTAGATGTATTGTATTTGATTGGATGTAATGAAACGACGATATGGTACTGTTAGTTGGCATTGTGGGAATGCTTGATTGATCTTACAAAATGAGATTTGTATCTTGTACCTGAATTAACGAGAAATATTGACACGTGTTGTTCCGTCAATCCTCTGCGTTGGGACATTAACCGATGTAACACAAAAACATCTTATAATATTTCCTTCATCACTTTTTTTTACTTTAAATAAATTATTTTTAAATTTTTAATATTAAACTTTTATAATAAATATTTATGTAACTTTCAGATTGGTCATTTAAGAGTGTTGCCACAGGACTAGTAATGTAATCGGAGATAAGGTTTACAGAACGCACCACGCATATAAGCTATGTATTAATTAACGTTTACGTAATTATAATTATAATTCAAATTCTACACTCGTGCAACGATGACAAAAGACTACATCGTATTTTAACGTTATCTCAAATAGTCGGTAAAAATTAATGTACAGTATTATGTTATTCTTTTTTTGTGTATTTACTTGTAAGGTATATTCCATGACAAAGCATTTAATTTTGGTGAGGCCTAATTTTGTACGTGATTCTTATTTCTAAATCTTTTTTATAAATGTTTTTTTTTATATGTTCATTTTGTTTCAAGCACCGACTAAAATTATACACAGCTGTTAACCGACCCGGGAAAAGCCCAAATTGTCAAGCAGCTTCATTCGACATACGTCCACAAAGTTGCCAAAGTAGCTTGTAATTGAGGTCTGCTCTTGTGGAATGAGAATGTGTAACATTTTATTGTGTTCATACCATATGTACCGGTGAGGACATGTAAAACGTAACAGCAACGTGATTTATTTAGCTCAAATCTGTATCCAGTAATAACTAGCGATTAATCATAATTATCTTCGTAATAAAATAGGCATTACCAATTATATGGACTTCGTATGAATTACAATTTTCTTTTTACATTTAAGAATGTTACGCGTTGTAGTTATTGGAAATCTTTTTAATAGGACTATGTACCATTCTAAATTTAGATGTAAATTAGATATTTTTTACTTCTATATAAGTATGGCGATACAGTTTCAGCTTAATCGGTGCATCGAAATGCCGTATATCAAGGTGTGGAGTGGCACGCGTTTAACATATACGTCGGTATATTGTGCTTAGTGATATTAAAGTATGCTCATAGTTCAGTTGTGAGTTAGGAACTAGCTCTAGCTCTAGCTAGGTGTTAGCGATTCTTTATATTATATAAGGGAGTGAACTGGGAATGATCACTAGCCAACTCGAGTCGTGGACCACATGCGCGACGGAAGACTACATCCTATTTTACTTTATTTATATCAGACATATATACTCTGAATCCTATTATTGTTAGTAGGAAGAACATAACCCGACTCATAAGAATGATATGTAATACTAGTATTAAGGAATCTCGCAAAATTGCCTTTTTTTAGCGTGGAGCGCCCTAACTACGATTTACAAATGAAAAATCTAGGCAAGCAAGGTACATATTTAACGGTGCTGTTGAGTGTAGGCCCGCCTTAAGTACGATAAGTACCCACCTAGCTTGTGTAGGTACTAGTTATGTAAATTTTGTATTCGATTTTGTTTGAAACCTGGAAAATAATACGGAAGCAGTGAAACTTGGATATTCCTAAATGAATTTAGGTGCTGTTTAATCGTCTTCGAATTACTTCGAAGATATAAATACACCACAGTAATATTTTCTCGAAGAATGATAAAAATACGATTATCCATAAAGTTGTCATGTGCTCGAAGGCTGTTGTCGTGGGCGCAACCGATCCAAAGTAGCGAGTTATTTAGTCGCCCACAATACTTTGCGCGGGAGTTTTGCTGCTAGTTATTATTTATTGTTCTTATGCCCGACTTATGTGATTCATAGAACCTTTATATATTTGTTCTCTGTTGAGATATTTGACAATTCTTTGTAAATATTTTCGTTAGTCACTACGGTAACGTAAAGTAATTTTTATTATGAACATAATCAAATAATGGCTACGCATTATTTATGAGACATGCATAATCTTTATTTAATCAACATGCCATGGTGAAATTTGTATTATTTCCTATACCACAGTATTGACTTCCGAGTTAATGTTTAGGTACGTAGATATTAAGTATATGCTTAATTTTGTATTTTGTGTAGGGTTGCGACCCACTTTACCATACTGATCATTTGCTTAGTCATTACGAAGGATTGTGATGGACGTTGGAAAGCAATGAAGTGCAGACGATGTAATATATTGTACCTTTGAATAAATATAAATAAATACGTAATATATAGACTCTGTTTTTTTCCTCTGTTTCAATTCCTTTATTTTTATTATATACTAGTAGATACTACATTTGCCATAGATATAGGGTTTAAAGGTGGTAGAACCCTTTGTAGTTCGACTCCGGCGGCACCACACTTATTTCTGCCTAATAACAGCAGTGTTAATCGCTGATGTCTTCTGGTTTGAAGGGTGTGGTAAGGGAGATAAACTTAACGAGGCATTCCAACTTAGTCCTCACCGGTAGCAACGCGTATGTGGTCAACTTCAGTTGGGATTCTGGTCTAATCTGGGGTAGATCACAAATGTCCATGGGCGGCAGTTGCCACTTACCATCAGGTGGACTGCATGCTCGTTTGCTACT
>DWRA01003285.1:0-12375 GCA_018250295.1 Spathilepia clonius | reverse complement strand
GGACCAAGTTGGAATGTCTCGTTAAGTTTATCTCCCTTACCACGCTTCAAACCAGAAGACAGCAGCGCTGCTGTTATTAGGCAGAAATAAGTGTGAGGTGGTGCCGCCGGAGTCGAATTACAAAGGGTTCTACCACCTTACTTCGGAAAGATCCATTCAACCACTAGGCAATCTCTGCTTATGATATTGATTCTTCATATTACGTAATTTAGTAAATAATATTAAAGCTTTGATTGGAAGCGATTCTACGTGTTAAATCCTTTGACCTACTTTAGAGGGTGGGGAGCTGGGGCCAGTGGGTCGTCGTACCACGAGCTGAATCAATATACTCATACCTTCCGGGTGGGTAATGTACAAGGCGCATGCTTAACGTAATTAATTGTATCGTTTCAACTTTTTTATGTCTCACTGCTGCGCTATGTAGCTTCATCACGCTACTCCAAAATGGTAGAAGAGGTAACTGTTAGTGGCCAAACTTGTTGCTCGTTTTGAGACTTCTAAGTTTCCGACAAGATGTCACGGCTACTTAGAATGGATAGGATGGATGTATAGGTTTACGGTGGGCATCAGATAGACGTCATATTACAAATAGGTATAAAAATTTGAAGAATGAAATTATTTTTATTGGGACAAAAGGATAGACACCTTTATCGTCACAAAATAAAATGAATCTTAATTGCCTAAGCCTTTAAAGCAATTAAAAAATGTTCACAGGACTCCGATTCCTCTACACGGAGCCCTAACAAGAAGTTGGCTTTCATAAACAAGTTTTTTAAGACTAAAGCCAAGAACAGTGACGATGAGGCCAGCACTAGCACCGCGCATGACCCACCCAAGAGATATGAGGTAAGAAGGTAGTTTCTTCAAGAGTAATACGTTATACTACTATACTTATGTGACGTACACAGGTGATAGTTTTTGGGTCAACAATATATAATAAAATAAATGCTTCTATTAAAGCTGTACTAATATCGCGATCTCTTGATGAATAGTTAATAGCAATAAATGAATATTTCAGCTTTCGAAAAAATAACTTTTTGTCATACTTATCTAGACAATTTAAAGAACTAGAATAACTGTAGATTTACTATGTTAAAAAAACTTGAAAATTATTTTAATACGTTTAATCTTAAATGATAATAATAATTCTGATTTTATTTTAAGATGTATAATAATACTTTTGTAGAACACCGATAGTCACTCGTCCCATGACTCTGATGGGTCTAAATATGAAGCAAAGGGAGTCATCAACCGCAAGAAGAAGCGCACGCTTGCCTTTTATGATAAGAATGCAGGCAGTCAGAAGAAGCACCCTGGCTGGGCTAAGATTACACCAGCTCCGGACAGACCCAACAACGAGGTGATTATTTTCATAATCGTCGGCGTTCTTTGAAAAGCTCGCTAAGCTATCGCCGCCCGCTGATACAAAATATTTAACTTTGGATTCAAAGTATTTAATGTGTGGAGCTCTACGATTTTATTTAAATATTTACCTATGGGTAGATCAATAATAATAACAAGGATAAACGCGTATTGCCTAACTTCATGATATCACTAATTAGGGAAACTGATTGCAGCCAGTGACTTATAAATTGTAGACATCAAAAGATTGTTTACAGGATGTAGGTATAGGTATAAGAAAGTTACGTTTAATATATTTTTAGGAAACAAGCTTCTTCAAGAGACATGATCAAGACACAGCCTCCTCTAACGACTCACTGATTGACCAGAATCCCAAGCCTGTTCTTACTTTGACCGATGATAAGCAACATCTCCTTGAAGAATTCGATCCTCTTTGGACTGGGGAAGCTAAGAATAATACAACATCTGATGCTATCTGTCTTGAGGAAATTAAGAAAATTCCGGTTAAACCTCCAAGAAATAAGGTAGATTAATCTGTAGCTTAGGCTGGGATGAATTGTTTTATTGATCAAAATTTTATTTAGTTAATATGCGTGTAATTGTTTTGATAATATGATGGGTTTCTAGATTAAAACCGAGAAAATGCCACCGGCGGATACCGCTATGAAACTGCCGGAGATAAAGGTTGCGACTTTGGAGGCAATCCAAGAAACTGATTTGCCTGAGGAAGAGCAGGTAGCTTGGATAACTAAAGTAAAATACTTATATTACTGTTACTGTGGTGCATAAATATATTTTGTACCTTTTGTTTTAGCCTCTCAATAAGAACGTACCGAAAGATGGAAATTCTAATGACCTGCTTGTTAAGGCTAAGGTCTCTTATGAAGGATTGGACGGTGTGTTTGCTAAACCAGTCGTTCATGACAATTCTACAGATGTGAAGGAGGTATGAACTATTAAACATATTATTTTTACATTATATGTAATTGAATGAAATGTTATTAATAAAAAAGACAAATGAAATCATTTGTCTTTTTTATTAATAACATGTGGTTTCTTAAATTACTTATATTAACTATTGTTTTAGGGTGGCATACGTATGGTGGATACAGCGTTTGGTTCTGTACCACAAGACTTGGCTACTGCATCTTACGCAGAGCTCCAACCGGTATTTGTGCAGCCTCAGCGCAGGCAGCCTCTGCTGGAGAACCTTTTTGGGGATGATAATGAGGTATTGTAAACGTGAACGCAATTAAGTCAATCATAATTAGTTATTATAAAGTAATTATGTAACTTATTGTATGTCTATGACACTTAATAAAAAAGTAGATCGTAAATGTAATTAAGTGTTGAGCGAGCCTTGAAAACAACGTGATGTTATTTTAGGCAACCAAAGTCGCGGACACAGTTCCTGAAGCCAGCATTGAACAGTTGATTGAACCGCTGCAAGATGTTCCACTCCAGTTCCGTGATTGGATTGATTTGCCATCGGAGCCTGCTGAAAACCTGCAGGTTGCGGTCTATGAGGTGTGTAATCTTTCACAATAAAATTGTACAATTTTAACCATTTATATTAGAATAAAGATGATTGACAAAAGTTTTACATAAAAGTAAAAGCGACTTCAATAACACGAAATTTATAATTTCATAAAAAAATGTTACACACATAATTACATGCATTGTACACAGTGTATGTTATGATTCAATTAAATGGGACCTCCTTAAGAAACTGGTCACGTATAATGGCATTTTAAATCATCTAAAGCGGTCACGGCATTGCTAAATAGTCCTATTTCCTTTGACACGTTGTGTAAAAGTTGAGTATTAATGAACGTTAAGGATTGTTCAATTACATTTCCAAGAAAAATATTAAAAGTTTTCAATGTAGCGAACTTAGGCATGGTTTAATTACCTTTATTTTATCATTTTAGCCTACCGAAGAGGAAGAAAAAGAGAACCGCCAGATGATTGCCAATTTCTTTGCTGAACAGGCGCGTCCTCTTGATGAAGACGATATCGAGAAATATTCCAATAACATTGAAATCAGCAAGATTGAAATTTATGCGGAGGATGTAAAGAGATACCATGAATCACTTAAGTACATTCGCCAACCGATTAAATATGACATCATTTTAACAACTGTGGAGGCGGCTCTGAATTTCATCGAGAAACTTGTTAAGGAACGAGACCAAAAAAAGAAGGTGGGATTTTTCCCTGTGCTATTTGAGCGATGCCTGAAGAGCAAGGTAAGGAAACTTATTTACGATATAATATAATGCGCGCTGATAAAAATCGTAAAGATAATAAAACAATACAAAGAAACACACGTTCAATATTATGTTTATTTGCAGGCCAAGAGAGAGGAAGAAGAGAAGAAGAAGAAAGAAAAGGAGGAAAAGAAGAAGAAAGGCCCCTCCAAGCCCAAGATGTGGCTGGTCTTCAACAGGATGAGCAAGGAGAAAGTCATCATCTGCACTCCAGCAGATTTCTACGATTCGGATTAAAATCTTTAAAAAAAAATTGTCCTTTATACGTAAATGGTTGTTGTGTGTGTGCTTTTTGGACATACCACCAGATCCCGTAGAAACACGCGGTTAGTATAATACACGAGTTTTTTTATTTATTATGATGATTGTGTAACATATTGTGATATTATTTTTTAAAAATGTTTAATTTTTAGTTTATTATGTTTCCAATAATTTATTATATTAGACATGATATGTTACAACAGTAAGTACTCTTATATTCACGTTATATTCATTTCATTATCCTAATCATAATTCCTCTATACACATTTTGTATGATTGATACACACATTGATGAAAACAACATCAATTAACTACTCGAATTTTTAACTATATTTTTTTTTATATTTCAAAAACATTTTACAAATTTTCAATATAAAAATTATGGAAGACTGTTTTCCTATTTATAGGAACTATTTATTAAGTATGTTAAGGGTTAGACGTTAAATTTATATTATTTTATACTACCTTTGTTACTGAATAAATTGAATTTCAAACAACTGGTTTTGCATAATAAATTTTTATTCGTGGAGCATACCTAACATATAAATTAATCTTACATGGCCTAAGATTAACTAGTCCAGAAAAGCGGTTAGTTTAGTAGTGCTAATATTTGGACTAATTTTAAAATAACAGATACAACTGATAACGTTTATGGCAGCGTATTAAATGAAACTGTAAAAGTAAATTCTGTAAGCAACAGATAATAGCAAGCTTTCAGATCAAAAATTTTTTAAGACAAGATAAAAATTAAATTTCCATGTATTCCATAACTGAAAGCAGTCCTGCTTTACACAAGGTACTTGTGTCCACAAGTACCTTGTAAAAAATACATAAATAGTTGAACTTTTAGCGAGCGTTTCAATTGTACTGATGTACAATTGAAACTATTACCCACTATTTCATCTTATGAATAAAACAAAATTAATTGTTTTGTAAAACGTGATTACAGTAAGGGTTGTGACCCTTGTGCTGTACATTACAAATTAGGTAACAATATTTATGTAGTGATTTACCCTTCTTGTTTGTTGTGTGTCCTACTGCCATTTGACACTTTATTACCATGTAACCCATGAATCGATCTACATTTTGGTGTGCTGCTGCTACTGTTTTTCTGGACTCTATAATTTCTACTTTTGCTTCGAAAAACTATTACGGCCTGAATTTCAGTTGGTTCAGTAACAAATGTATCATAGGCTCCTATTCATTAATCCCTTTTCTACCCACCCTTGTCATATCATCATGCTAAATCGTCGGATACAGGGTTACCATATTTTCTGGATTTTCGAAAAACCTTAATATCATTGTTTTGGTCGTTTTGGCCAGTGAATGAAAGGTTATGTTCGTGTACGGATCAATGTGCGGCCCCTTTTTAATTTTAGATAAATCTATTTAAAAAATACGTGAATTAACTTTCGAAACTTGTGCGCCATGATTTAGGAAAGTGGGCCTTAAAATTCAAATAAATTAACGACGCCAGAATCTAAATTCTTATAAGCTTAGATAAGCTGGCCAAAAAAAAATTCATGGTAACTCTTTGTCATACAATTTTTTGTATTTTCACACTCTATCGTATTTCTAAGACTAGACTTCCTAGGAAACTGCTCTCCAATCTTATCACCTATAATATGTTCCTCAGATTCATTCGATAATATTATTAAAGATCAGTTATATATTTATTTAAATGTAATACTTACCCTTACCATTTTTAATTGTAATCGCGAGGCCTATATAGCAGTAAGGGGCGAATGGACTGCATCACTTGGGTAGTTAAACCATGAACGAAGCTGCAGTCGAAAAAAGTATTTATCGCCCGGATTGGAGTATATATCTTTGACAAATATTATAAGAGGCCAAAAGAGTGTGAAGTGTTTTATCCATGCTGATTTAAAAGATGAGTAACAAGTTCTTTTTAAAACACTTGAAGATAGGCGATTAATTAATTACTCTAAACAAGTTAACACTATTATTTGCATCATTGATAGTATCGTGGTTATATGACAACAGAGCAAGTGTATGTTTGTGCGATTGTGGTATTGCAGCTAAGTTATAGGTTTTGTTTTGGAGATGCAGTTTAAGGAGAATAATTTTTGGCCATAACCGGTTGCGTTTTTAAATATTTATACCGAGATTGTGTACGAGAGCAGTTTCATCCTATGAAATATCCGTCCTAAGATGCATTATATTTCGTCGAGTCATTCATCATCTAGAACCATCGTCATCAAATTACATCTATCCTACCTAAAATCACCTTAGCTATGTTTGTTTGTTTTTATTATTGATCTAAACGATTGCTATTAGTTGAAACGGTTTGTTTTAACTGCTAATGCCCTTAGCGTATTATTTTTGTAAGTCTGAGTACGTGGAATATTTGTCATCCATGGTAATTCTATGTCCCATTACTTCTTCTTGTACATCAATTTTCTATCTTATTTTTAAGACAAGACCTCCTAGGAAACTGCTCTGCAATCTACTTTCAATAATTCACCCTCCAGATTCACTAAGACGTAAAGTTACGATCCATATTAATTTGAGTGTTACCATATCCATTTGATACACAGTGCCAAGGCCTATATAGCAGTAAGGTAGCGAATCGACTGCATAATTTGGGTCGGCAGTAAGGCTGTAGCCTAAAATCATGATCAATCGTAACAGTCGTAACATAACGAGAAATAAAGTATTCGTTTAGTTTGTAGGTTGCAGCTGTGCTGTAGGTTTTATTTTGGAGATGCAGTTTAAGCGGAGGATAATGTTTGGCCTTTCTGGGTTATTATATAAGTATGTATACAAAGATTGTCCCATTAGAGCAGTTTTCGGATTCTATGAACTATCCGTCCCAATTTCACCGAAGTCATTCAATGCCTAGAAAAATTCTCATCTAATGGCTTCGTATTCATCGACCCTACTTTTCTTAGTTCAATTTTGTTGTGTTATTAACTTTTGGTTAATTTATTATTTTATACACACTAATTTTACATCGAAAAGATTTGTTTAATTGCAACAACGTTCTTGTAGTAAGTGTTTTCTGGTGGACAGTAAATTCTTAAGTGTTGTAAACGAAACATTCGGCTCACAGTATATGCCAATGTTATAGTAGCTTTAATGATATTTAGTGGGACAATAAAGAACGGGGGAGAAAAGGATATTGTATTTGAGACGATTTAGCTGGTTACGATTGAATGCGAATGAGTTTGTGGCTTGTCTTTCTTGTCTCACAACCATATTTGGTGTCACTATTATTATTATTATTAAGTCAGTTTTAATTATAACTATATCAGTATTATAACTATTATTGGAAAGTACCTATTTCCACTTTACTAATGTTCAGAAATACTTCAACTATCGGAAACTGTAACTACGTAAGAACTTCGAAGTTTCAATTAATAATATCGTATAATATAACCACAGATAAATGTTTTAAACGACCTTATTGTATTCTACTATCAAAACTATGTATGTGAAACTGTGAAATAACTAATTAAATAAAGGATAACCGTCAAATGTTGTTTTTTATTTCACGTATTTTCTTCTTAATTAAGGTCTTAGATTAAGACAAATAATTAAGCACCTATACTTAAATCACGAACAAATCCAATACATTAATATACTGGACTTTATTTTGCATCTACTTACTGTACTCAAGAAATATACCTGTCATAAATATAAAACATAAAAAGTTCAAATTCTAAAAGTAAATCTTTTCTTTTCACTATGATTATTTTTTCTCTTAATTATGACAGAACATGGCGACATTTTTTTATATGATGGAGTAGCAAATGAGCATCCAGTTCACTTCAAGGAAAGTAACAACTGCCGCCTGTGGATATTTGTAAACCAGATAAGGTTTTTAGTCTTAGACCTACCTGTGGTTGACAAAATATGCTTTGCTACCCCTAAAGACCAAGTTGGGATGCCTCGGATAACTAACCATAATCAATACGATAATACAGCAGTGCATAACACTATTGTTATTAGGCAGAAATAGGTGTGGCAATGGTGCCTCCGGACTCAAACCACAAAGTTTTCTACCACGTTCAATCTTCATACCGATTGAGGCCAGTAAGTTTAATTGAGGGCTTAATTAGCAACATGACTGGCTTAATTAGCTTGAAATTCATACTATCAACCAATTATTGTTTATCAAGGAAAGCCAGGCATATCTTTCATTATACGAAATGTTTACAAATAAATAAAATTGAAGTGTCTGTCTGTAACGCTAAATATTAGCGTTTTACTGAATGAATATGAAAGTATGTATGATACCTATAACAAAAACACAATTAATGAAATTTTTGTCAGTCTTTCTGTTCTCACTCACCTCACAATAGTAATCTCTAAAACGACTGATTTTAAAGAGCCTTTCACAAATTTCGTTTCTATGATTTTTTTCATTATATAATGGGGTAGCAAACGAGCATGCAGTCCACCTGATGGTAAATGGCAACTGCCGCCCATGAACACCTGTTATCCAGCCCAGATAAGGCCAGAATCCCAATTGAAGTCGACTACAGATGCGTTGCTACCCCTGAGGAGTAAGTTGGAACGCTTCGTTAAGTTCATCTTCTTTAACACACTTTTCAAACCAGAAGACAGCAGCTTAACACTGCTGTTATTAGGCCGAAATAAGAGTGGCGGTGGTGCCGCCGGAGTCGAACTACAAAGGGTTCTACCACCTTTAAAATAATATGTATATCGTATCACATTACTTTAAGCGAGCGTGAAACCAAATGTGCAGGTAGTACGAAATAAAGTTTAAAATACCTTTCGTAGTTATACGGCAACACATCAACATAATAAGATATTTCTGTCTCACAATAGTAATGATAAGCGCTACTGCTCTGGTTCTCTTTTGATAAGATAGTGTGGTTTGCAAAGGTGGTAGAACCAGTTTAATCACCAGGAAAGACACCAGCGCTGCACCAATTTCCAGTGTGAAGTAGGTTTGCGTTTCGGTGGAAGGGAGTAGATTCTGGCTGACTAATGAGACAACTATCTTGGTTATCAGCAGTGATCGGCTTCAGGTAGAACCTTTTCTATTTGGAGTATAGAATTTTTCAAAGATGTCTACGGGCGACTGTGGCGACCTTTGGGTGGTGGCAATCTTGCTTGCTACTCCGTTCTTATAGAAAAAGATTTCGGTATAATATGTTTCAAAAATGTTATTATCTACCTTTGGAGCTGATTGTACATAACAACGCTCAAGTAAAAAATATATTACTAGAATCAGACCACTAGTCTATATATCGGTGGTATACCAACAATGCCTATTCTTTTATTATAAGAGATTATATTAAATATTGTGTAACTACGTTCAAATAAACGGAAGGCTATTGCGATGGTGACTGTGGGGGAGGGTCCCCATCCGCGAATCGATATGAGCGACGCCATAGTCTGTGATATAAACGAGTGTATCTGTCTAATATATATAATATATCACAAGACGCCTGATTGAGCATAACTGATAAATTGGCCTCGTCCTGATTTCTATAGAAAAGATACTTGATGTTCGTTACTACTTGACTAAGATTTTAGATGTGACCTTTAGGTATTCTAATCCCTGTTAGATAAATTGCGACTCGTTCAGAATTTAAATCAAAACATGTTTACTGAGTAGATTATGAAAGGATTCTTGTAAGGAAAAAATATACATTAACAGTTTTGCGCAGTTTTTTTTTATAAAATAATTATTTCACTTTGTAATCTGGGGGCGAGGTAGTAGCCTCGCAAAGTTGAACAATATATTTTTTTTACCTTTATTTTGAAATCTAAATAAATGTGGCCAAGCGCAAGTTGGACTCTTACAGAGAGTTCCATCACAGAATACAATACATTTGTATTTACAAAAATCATATTTTTAGGGTATACAAGTTCTGTATTTTCCATTTTTTTGTCTTAATAGTATTTTCAAAAGGAAATAAAGGAATATACCAATATAATACATGGAAAAGGCAGAATAAAAATTCTGTTAAAGATCCTTAGCGTGAGATCGGCTCACACTTAACTGACTTTTATTATTTATGGTTATTAAGTAGTTATTAATATAATCACATCAACACAAGTAAACAACAAAATAAGAGACATGAATAAAATCATGTTTCCCGAAAGCGGAAATTTTTATTCTGTTGATTTTTTTCTCATTAGACCCTATTTATATTTATAGAGTGTGTCAAACACAGGTTGTGGCGGACAAAAAATGTTTTCTTATACAAAGAATAATGACGCATTTTTTTATCTATCGTAATTCGTAATATGACGGCGTAGACACTGCCCGTGCCGCCGCAACCCCGGAAGTCCCCTTTGCGTCGCCTCTTACGACAGGCAGAGGATACCGTAGCCTTATTCTCATCGCGGAACTACAGGGACACCGCGCCAGGGAGCGTCACGTACGCCCTCGGCGTCTCCTCTTTCGCGCTGGTTCAGCGCGCTCCCTGGCATATTCGGCGTCTTCCTATGCAGTCATAACGACTTCGCAGAAGGTGATGATGCCGAATCAGGCCTCGATGCGCTGAACCATCGCGCTGACGATGGCCGCAGGGGTGAGGTCAGCTCCTACCTTTCCGACGAGGATATGGCGCTTAGCCTCCCACGGGCAGAACTCCAGCGTGTGCTGTGCGGTATCCTCGTCGGCCTCGTAGTGGTGACATCGAGGCGTCGCCTCTCGTCCAATCCTGTTCAGATACTCACCGATGCAACCATGCCCGGTGAGTATTTGCATCAGGTGGAATGTCACCCGACCCTCACTCCTGAGCCAAGCCCGAAGCATTCGTAAACTTCCAACCCCATCTTTACACCAACATAGGCGCCCATGAACCGTTTTTATGAAATAGTGTCTGCTCAAAATTTAAAACGCTACTTAAATAAAAACTAACATCTTCTATATACTTGTGGTTTCGGCGTGCAGTACTCTACACAACCAGGGTTGAAGATTTGAAGGTCAAATTTTCATAGCATGTCTCTGATCAGTAATCTTAATATATATATGTAAACGCCAAATGACTAGCTCTTATAGTTAAGGCAGGCAGTATCACTGCATCTGGGATACTGCAAGTCAAGGTCAAATTTTTCATTATATCTCTCTGATAAAAACGTCAATGTGTATATAAAAGCATCAAATCTCGAACAGCTATGGTACAGGCTGGAGGCACATCTGCATCGTCAGAGTTCAAGATCAAATTTTGCATAATATATCTCTGCTCCACAACATTATTACATATTCATAAGCACCAAATGGCTAACTTAAATGGTTTAGAATGGAGATATCGCTGCATCATCAGGGTTCAAGAGTAGAAGGTCAAGTTTATTACTGTACGTCTCTGTTTAATAACCTTTTTATATTTTCGCAAGCTGCAAATGGCTAACTTAAACAGTTTAGAGCGGAAGCACCTCATCATTATCAGGATTTAAGAGTTGAAGGTCAAATTTTCTATCATGAATCGCTGCTTAACAACATAATTACATATTTGTAAGCATTAAATGACTTACATAAATGGTTCAATGTTGAGGCACCACTGCATAATCAGGGTTCAGGAGTTGAAGGTCAAATTTGTTGGCAGAAACAAATTTATTATCATTTATGTAAAAATCTGTTGGAGGTGGTCAGGAGTTTAACCCCATACCCCGTAGTTCTAATCATCAGACCACACCAACGCCCAATAACGAAAGTACCGCAATAAAATTTCCTAGCAGATTAAGAACAGAAAATTGAAATCGGTCTACAAATACTGGAGTTATTCAAGATTATAAGAATTCGAGATTTTTTATTTTCCGAAAAAACGGCCAAAAATTTACAAATTTCCACAAGATGGGACCCTCTGTGAAACTCGGTCTCGGCATCGCGAAATAATCGCCGGACATACATAGAAAAAAAAAACAAAAAAAAAATACGCGAAAGAATAGATAACCGTCGGAAGTCCTATATCTTTTTAAACTGTCAACGCTATTTGTTAAAGAAGTCTATTTAAGTGTTTAAAGGTAGCATAGATGGACGGACGCCGTAGGCCAAGTAATATGGTTCCTTTCTGTATGGAACCCCAAAAAGAAATAACACATGACTTTATAACTCAAAGCGCAATACGGTTACGTACAATTTGATTAAATTTTTCATAAATAATATTTAAGGTTACAAATTGCCATGTTACGGTTCCGTATCCAAATGCAAGAACAAAACTGTTAATAGAAAAAAATTTAATTTATTTGTCGATCGTTTTTTGGTAGCTGATTGAGCATTTCATTGGGGTGCTTCAAACAATGAAGATGTCGTGTCAAACAAAAACATATTTTTGTGTAAATTGTTTTCATAGGCACGGCCCGTATCTACGTGGTGGCATTACGTTCATACACATTATAATAATTTGTCTGTCACAACCCGTAACTGAGAAGTATTTACACGTAGAGGAAAGTGGGGGAAACACGAGCGCCTAAAGGAAAACTCAAATAAAGCAGCAGAATTAAGACATAAAAAATATTGGATTGCTTTATAATAAAGTTT
>DWRA01003284.1:0-12375 GCA_018250295.1 Spathilepia clonius | reverse complement strand
ACCCCATGTCGAGACCCGCTCCAGAGAGTACTCGATTTCGGACACAAGTCGGATTCTGCTTTCCTCCACGAGAGTCCGAGAGGCGTTTGCACGGCCTGTGTACGCTACATCTCCCGTACTGTCATCCGCATAGCAATGTATGCTGCCAATTTGCTGCAACATATCATTGATATGCAAGATGAACAGTGTCGGAGAGAGGACAGACCCTTGGGGCACGCCAGCGTTAACTTGTTTCGTGTCCGAGCAGCACCCGTCAACGACGACTTTGATCTGCCTTTGATTTTGATGAAACGTGTAAGTATGTATACCAGCCTGTACGTGTAAGTATATATACCAGTATAATTAACATTGTTTACTTTGGGTTTAGGTGTATCTATACTCCTTTTTAATAAACATTTGCAGTTTTAACATTATTTCTAGAAAAAAAATACAAGCGAAGTTTTTCGTTAAGATTACTTTTAAATCGGTGTTAACATTTTCTCCTCGGAAAAAATAATGAAATATTATTTTTGTATAGTATTAATTGCGTTTGAAAATTTCAAACATATTGTAAATATTTGAGAATATAATTATAAACGGTATTTTGTTAGGCTTCGCCCCCAAGGTGGTCCCATTTAAAACCCATTCAGTAGCTTTCATGGAACCGCAGAGATATATTATTATTCTTAACAAATTATACCTGAATAATAAACGTTAATAATATTATAATGACCATATTAAGTATACCTATTTGTTTTGATTAAAATTCTAAGAGGATGTCAACTTCAAAGCAAACTTTACATTTAAAAGTTTTTGACAAAACTAATCGGTATTGGTGAAACGTGATGCAGTATTATTTAGATCTCCTCTATTATTAAAGAACACTAATTTGAACTTTATTTGCTATAGAATTTTTATCATTTTGATTTCAATATCATCATTTAAAAGGCGGGAAACCAGTTCAGTTCGACCAAAAGGTACCACGCGCACACGTATTTCTGGCGTAAAACAGTTCTTAAGTTTCCATCCAAGAGACGCTCGCTAACATGATATAGTAGGCGTCCATCAGAACAGGAGTTCTGTCTACTTAACATAAAACCCCACTTCTTCATGTAGTTGGTTAAACATATCCATTAGTGGTAGATACCACGTACAGTCAGATATATTGTGTACTCGGTTGCTACATCAATATTAAAAATAAGAAATATATATATAATGATATGTTCAACGTAATGCTAGTGATCTACGTTTAGACATTGATGTTTAATTTTTAATCAAATTATATTCTTCTGATAATGAACCGCCTGACTAAAAATGTAAAGTGTAATTCCATTTACACGAGTAAGTTCGCTAATAGAGTTGCGTGATGTAAACAACCATTATAGAATTTAAAGCTTAAGTAATGCTTGATACGAAATCTATAACGTTGAGCGAGCGGATAGTTTTCCAATAACAATTACGTGCATGCTATAGTGTTTTAAAGAATTTCCTCGTTTGCCGCAAAGAAAACTTACCCTTATTTTATTCACAGGGTAAAAATGACCATGATAGTAGTACGTGCCATTATTAATCATTACTATATTCTTATTAGGCTTGGGTCTTATTTTTATAACCAGGACCGATTTTACGTTGTTCGGTTAAGGAATAAGGGGCTCTTTTCCAAAAACTAATCAAGTGTCGTATTTCATTTTGCTGGTTTTGATGCTTTTATCTGTCTCTATATTTGGCATGATATTCACATCAAGAGGGTACACGAATGCTCAAATTGGACACAACTTACGTGGTTATCCACGTCAATATGAGTTGAGCACCGCCTTCATAAGTAAGTACTAAACTATTATAATTTAAAGAAATGTTTAAATTATTTTTTACTTTTCTGTGACATGGAAGTTGGTTTTGTTTTGTTAAAAATATTTTTATTATATTTTAGGTATTGTTAAAATTATGCTATATATCCAAGACACCAATAAATTCGTCAAAAACAAGTTCAAATATAGAAAAAAAAATGTAACCGGCGGCCACAACTTTTTCTATGATATATTTTAAATTCGAATTAAACCCTTAACCTCCTAAGGTGTCAATACTAAGGTATAAAACATAAAATTTTGAATTCACACTCGATATTATAGGACGGATAGCTAAACTGAAAATGGCCGATCCAAATCGGTCGTCTTGCTAACATCCAACAGATAAAAAACATCAAACAGATAAAATCATTAGATTTATACATTCATTTAAATGTGGTACTGTAACATTGCTAAAGATAATTGATATTAAATGGGTAGAAGTTTTATCATTTGATTCAAAAGCATTTTTTAAGTCTAGCTTTAACAACACTTCACCTTCGTTTAGTGCAAATGGCGTGTACAGCTGCCTCCTTCCTCCCTTGCTTCCCGCAAGCCCAATTACACAAGACAACACTGTAATTACATTATTGAATATTACTTATTATTGATTATTAGGGTATATAAATTAAAATCATGCAAAACATTCGAAATGATGTTATTATCTTTACCTATAAGCATGAAATTTACTAACCACGTTATATTTTCCTAGAAACGTGTTTGGGAACACAAATAATACTGTACAAAGTTTGCATCAACACCATTACTAAAACATGAGGTTTACTATTTAAATACTAATAAATAATATTTTTTACAAAATGTTATTATTATGTATATAAAAAGTCACAAAATATGCATGCTTCAAAAACTGAAGGCCCATCTTCAGTTTATTGATATAAATAATTATAATATAGAAATCAATAGTCCAATTAATTATATATTCTGTACCTATATAATTATTTCACTTATTCCGTAATAGTTGATGCAGAACAATCATTTGGTAAAACATATTGTCTTATTATAACGATCTTTTTGACAACTGTGCAGAGGAAATGAAGATTTCAACCCAGTGTCTCGAGCAAAATGATCGAATTCAATTAAATATTATTTATAATAGATAAGACACAGTCATAAAACTATTAATATTCACTAAAAACACTAAATTGTTGATAAGTCCATGACTCCGTTTACTTCAAAATTGTATAATCAAATTTATCATAAAAATCGTTGCAAATCATGCATTTGCCAAAGATCATTATTGACGAGACTGTTGACTGGTACTGGTAAAAATAATTACGTTTGAAGTAAGTTATCGAAGAACACAACTCTTAGAGTGAAAAGGATTTGGCCATAGTGGCGTAGGCCAAGTACAATTTGATAGACTGCACGCATGTTCTAAATCTTTTTTTAACACGGAGGTGTAAGTTTTCTCTCGATGTTTTCCTTCACTGCTAAAGAAAGTGATAATTACTAATCCGCGCATAACTTTGTATAATCCGAGGTGCACGGTTATGATTCGAATATTAAACTCCCTAATTGAGAGGCCGAGTATCGACCACTAGGCTATTACTCACAGATAATCACGTTAAAATTATAAGACTCCCTTTTTGAGTGAGAGATTAAAAATTAAAATATACATATGAGCATATACATCGTGCACGCGCATGCAATAGTAGGAACGAGGGCAAACACCCACACGCATACACACACAAGTGCGCAAACTCGCACATACTTACACCCCTCACGCCAGGAGTACTCACACCAACATACAAATGTGCACGAGAACGCGCGATTCGTGCCTCACGTGCATACTCGTGCTTTCATCAGCACATACACAAATACAAGCAATAGTGCGCACAAAATCGGTGCGATTATAAAGACACACATAATTGTGTATATTAATTTTTGGCAAAGATCTCTATGTCACTACGTATTTATCAAGACCAATTTCTTAACAGTTAACACTATATGTTTGCTGCAAGTTATGAAAAAGTTAGGTACTCTGTGAAACTGCTCCATCATAAGGCTTTAGTCAAGGTTACCTTGTTTATTCACTACATACCTATTGACACTGATTCTATAAGATTAAACACGGCATGTCTATTATAAATTATCGAACAGTTGGGTACTTTACAGATACTCCTGGTAGAACATCAAGTCAATGTTACCATACCATAACGGTCTTATTAAATTTGGTTAATATACGCAATTTCTCGTCGCGTTGTCGATAAAAAGCATATTGAACAGCATTTTATACGAAAACGTTGCCGGATGAACTTGGAAAAGAGTTGATAACCTTAAAAGATACAAACCCTAAACTTATAACACCCCTCTTTTTGCGTCGGGGTCAAAAATTTGATTTCAATTTCAATTGTACGTCACCTCAATATCGAATCCTCATATTAAAATTATTAATGTGAATATTTACAAATCGTATGAAGAATTATTTATTGACTACCTTTGTATTATGTATTACTAGTTCATCTATACAAAATACATAACTTTATCTATATTACACTACATCTGTATTATTAATTATTTCAGCTGAAGTCATTTGAAAACAACTAGGTTTTGTCCATAGATTATAAATATAGCTGGTACATTTATAGATAACTATAATTTTATAGTTTTATACATACATATAATTTTACTATGTACAATTATTTAATTGTACTTTGTCTATATATTTATTTATTGGTGTGTCATGTCAAACCTATTCAAATGGTTTTCATGAAATTTTATATTAAGAGCTTTACAATTACATTTATGAGTTTTGTCTGAGTAATGCAGAATATACCATATTTATATTGTTTGGTAAATTACTTATTTAAGCTAAAAATGAAATATACTAAAATTTATACATTATAGTACTTCCAAATTTTAACAGACATCCCACAGGAAACAGGTTATCTATTCATCGCGTATATATCTTACTTCAGCCCTTATTTATTTCACTTAGACGTCGATTTGAACCCACAATTTCACTTAGGCAAGAGGCACTTCTGCAATACCAGGGTTCAAGTTGAAGGTCCAATTTTTCATCACATCTCATAAATGTAGACATTTAATACCCACGTCAAGTTTCATTAGTATCAGGTATCATTTATAACACGAAATGATAGCCACCACTGACATAATTTTAGCAATGTCGCTTCTTCATTTATTCAGACATTCCTTTTCTTAATGTGTTTGGGAGAACATTGCTTAAGGTATATAGCCTTAGTTATACATATTAAGGTTTACCGTATTTTCTTTGTAATCTGACGGTACTACGGTACAATGACAGTGTATCTGTCGCAGCCAAGTATCTTCGATTGACAGCCTTATTAATAAACGCCGCTATTCAACTAACTTACTCAATGATATTCGGCCATTCAATTAAGCAGTAAAGAAAACTACTTGGATCGATGACGTGACTCAAGCTTAAATTTTTAGCATGAGCATGAAATGAGCATTAAGGTAGGTTTATATATGTTTTGTTTTATTTTCGTAGTTATTGTTTGTTCTGTGGATTGCTAGGTTGAAATTATAGCATTGTATAGGACGTAATAAGAGTAGATTTTTTGTCGTATAGCCATCCTCCACTGCCAATTCGTTAAACGTTGTATTGAAAGCTACGGTGGAATATTATTCAGGAAAATAGTTGAATTGCGCCGTTTAAAAAAGAGGTTAGGCTGTTAATTGAACGGTTAACTAAGCTAGTTATGCGACATACATATATGTTGTATAAAATCTGTCGGTTATATTATTATTGAATGTTATAATGATTTTATAAGATGTCATGCCCCTTTTGTCGGATTTTTATATATGCTTAACATAACACTAACAATTATGTATTTTTTTTAAGAATTGACATCATTAATTATTTAACGTTGGAAAAATAAACTAAAAGCAGTTAAAGTATACCCAATCTACACAATTCTTTTTGAGTCTGGCCAATGCGGGCAGTTGTGATCGAAAACTTGGCTTTTAATTACCAGCATGATGCTAACAAAAGGGGCCAGCGAGCCTCCCAGCGTCTTTTGTCGTCGGTTTTATCTTAATTGCTTTAAGAAACTTGATATCGTTTGGCGACAAGATGCTTTTTATTTTTACATTAGGTTCATGTTCGTGGCTTTTTTAATATCCTTTGACTAAATTTGTATCTATCTCCGTTAATTAACTATCTTCATTTGTAGGTACAAAATGATACAGGGTCCCGAGCCATACAAGAAATAAGTATTTTTCGGTTTTGCTAAGGGACCGTAGTAGGTAAACACTTGAAATCTTCACAAGGCACTTGCTTCCATACTGTTACAACTACAAATAATAAAAGTAAAGAAAAGAAAATTTGGTAGTACTAGACATAATTATAATACTAGCAATAAAGACAAATTGCCGATAGCAGAATTTTGGTTAGGTGAGGTGACTAATTATTTTATGGGAACTGTGTATGCTTTTAAAATAAATTACCTAAATAAATTCTTAAATTACCTGAGTAAATATGAAAAGGTGATCAACTGTTAAATTAAATTTGTGCATACAGTCGTATTAAGATGTAAATGATTATTTAATTAAGTCATTATTTATTATTGAATTTATTAAATGATTATTTAAATGATAAACAAGTGACGTAACCCCAACTCTACAATAAATAATTATTCAAATGTACATAATGTAAACATTTATATTTTTATTGTTTTTAAAAACTTTAGCTTTTTAACAACCAAATTGTTATTATTGGTAATATTTTACTGGCGATCGCTGAGCTTTATGTTGGGTTTTAATAGTTAATGTTTCCGCTGGTTTATGATTTTGAGGACTTTAACAAAATCTGTTTCGCGTTTAGTTATACATTTTGTCATAGTACAAATAGTTCAACGAATGACGTTTAAAACATTTTTACAGTTATTTCATGTCGTTAGCCAACATTTGTGTAAAATTAATGCGTTATTTTATTGCTACTTTTTTATTAAGAAATATATTTTATTATTACATGTAAAAGATAATGTACATCAATTAAATCAAGGGTATTTTAATTGTCAGGGATATAGTGTATACCTTTAATGAGAATAATTATTTTTCCGTAAACGGAGTGTGAAATTAAAGATGACACATGTACTATATTCTCTCTCGTATCTAAGAAATTGCTACATTTTATTGATCCTTTCTGTTTCACAAAACATTTTAAACTCAGAAACTATTAAAATATTTGACAAGAAATTTACATAAATTCCAATTGTATTTTAATTTTGGAACCAATATATTATTATTTTTTTGGGTTGTTAAGTTGGTAGACTTCTTCATAGCTCAAATGCGCCATATCTATTTGTATCTTCTATTAGCAATAAGGTGCGCTACCTTGCGCGGTGTGTTTCCATTTTCAGAGCGTGTGTAAGATATATTTATGTATATTTACCTGTAGATATACTCTAGCGTTTTATAGAGTTTGTTGGCATTTGTTATAACCTTGAAAAATGTCACTGATTTTGAAATCACAATTAGATATACCAATTTCATTTATGTAGTTTTATAGATAGATGTTATTTGTTATGTATATCCATGATACCAGTAATACTCGAAGCGTATATCCTGAATAATAATTGGAGTACGTCAATTTATGAAACTTGTTCCATATAAGCCGGAATTTACAACTATTTGTAATTCAACTGCAATAATCTGCGGCCACTCATTTTTCGACGGATATTTTTTTTACTAAAACTGAATCAAGATTAAAATCAAGGTGAAACTTCTTACGTGACGTCTTCTAAATTAACCCAAAATATAACAGTACAAATACTAGTATAATTTATACCATCTTGTTTTAACCACAGAGAGTCCTACTATCATAATAATTGTGCCACTTGATCTGGGCTCCTATTAGAACTACCTCTTCCTTCGAATGTAAACGATGTTACTAACATACATGTACACATATGCACAACAATTAGGATACAATTTAGGAAATTTACAGTAACGCCCACAGTTATTCATATATTGCGGTCACTAACAGGCAACCATTTCTAACGGAGGCTAATTTTCTACAGTGGAAATGTAATTGTAATGATTAATGGATAAATATAACTCACTTATTTTCAAAATAAAAGTTCAGTAAGTAATAAGTTTTAATAATATAAATTGACGTAATTATTTTAATACTCATAATGGTCTACTAGCCACAAACCCTCAGAGCTTACAGTCCATTGAGCCTATTTGTACTACAAGAGCTTTTTCTCCAAGCACTCGTAAGGGCATTTGCGTGAACTGAACCGTCCGCCATTGTTAGCTCAGATAAATGGCCCCAAATTAGTGACGAACAAATCACGGCCGCGAAAGATTTGTGCGCCTTGTTAAACACTGGCTTTAGAGCCTTTCGAGATAACATTTTGTTCTATGTTTGTTATTATTTTCTTAACAATTATATCAACCCGACTTAACCAACAACCTTAAAGCGTTATTAGACTCGTCTTTTTGCGACATATTTTTTCCTTCATAGATACACCTCTATCTTTAAGCTCTTTTTTATAAATATAGAGCAACAGTAGATTAGTTAAGCTAAATTAAGTTAAGTTGGTTTTTGTTTTTGTACATTGGCACTATAATTAAAGGTGGTGGGATCTTTTATGGTTCAACTTCGGTGGCACCACATGCACACCTAATTCTGTCCAACAATAGATATATTATAGTAAGGGAAAGGTACTTAACCGAGACGTTAAAACTTAGTCTTCAGGGGTAGCAACGTATCTGTAACCGACATTACATAAGATTCTAATCTTTTCTAGGGTAGATTACAGATGTCCATGGGCGGCAGTTGCTACATAACATCAGGTGGATTCGTGGCGGTCCTCCACGGTTCGGCTTGCACGGACGTTTTTGGCACAAACGTGCAAATGTGAAAGGAATTTCCTGCTAGGGTATTCCCGGAACGCTATGACGTGAAGCTCTTCAAAACAGTTGCAAATAGAGCAAAGCCGGCAACACATTGGCGACTCCTCTGGTGTTGCAAATATCCACAGGCGACGGTGACTGCTGTTAGGTATAATATATAAAAAAGATGGATTGCATGGTCGATTGCTAGTTCCATCACATAAAAATGTATAAGTATCTATAGAGCTACAATTTAGTCAAGTATACTCGTATAACGTTGACTAATTACAAAACAAGAAAAAATTGTAAGTATTTACTAACACACCCACATTGTTGGTTATATTTGTACTTTGAGAGGTTTTTTGCGACAACTTAAGCGCCCTTGAGTAAACTGAGCCTTCAGACATTGTTGATTCAGATTAACAGCCTTAAATAAGTGACGAGCAAATAAAGGCCGTGAAAGATTTCTGTGCCTTGTAAAGCACTGACTTCTTCTGGATATGAAAATACTTTAAATAACGTTTTTAATTATGGGATTAAAAACGTTGTATTTATATTTAAAGTACATACAAATACAAGTAGACAGATACCAAGATCTGAGAATGAAAAATCTTAATTCATAATTAACTGCCCGGAGACCCGAAAATTTTGGGTGTAATGTTGTGACCACTACGCCATTCAAGTTTATTCTATGAGATTATTATTAATAACAACAACGAAATCTTATACCCGACATACGTACATCTTAATTGAAAAGTTACGTAAAGCAATATTTGCTTAGTCACTGAAACTAATGAGTATTATTACATTAAGCACTTATAAATTCAGCGAAATATTACCAAAGAAAAGTATGACTTTTGTTTATCATTGACTAGGCGCTGACGAAACACCACGCTTTACCAAATTAAAGTTATTGCGAAGCGTTTCAGAATTGTTTTATGGGACCACTGAGGAACGGGAGGATGGAGAGGGGCGGCCAAAGTTTTGTTGTTTACCGAATTATTCATGACTCGTTCGAAAATTTAGATTGATTATACTGTTTATCGCAAATTAACTCCGGAGTTTCGCTACAAGTTAACTATGACGGGACAAATAAAATGTTTCGCCTTCGTTTGCTGCATTGTTTGAATCTAAGTGGAATAATTTTATTGTGTTTGTGTCAAGAAACTATATAGTACATACCTAATAAAAGTAAGGAACGAATATACAATGCACTTGGATTTAAGCGTGTATTGTCACCCATCGATAGTTTTAAGCAATTCCAAACAGAACAAAACAATGGTACCTTTCGCTGTTACTCTAATTAGAAAAATTATAACAGTAAGAAAATATAAATACAAGTGGTTCTGTGCAGTGAACTACACTTATTTTTACATACCTCTAAAGAGGAGGTACTATCATAGTAAAATAAGTAAATATTTTCGGCTGTTTGTATAATTTTTTACTTCTTTCACGATCTTGGTATTTCAATTTCAGTTATAATTATTTCGTATTTTACTTTCAGCTGTTTTTTATGAAGGATTAATTTCAATCTTAGCTAACGGCTAATTAGCAACTGCAGTAATTCTAGTTTCTGTAATAGAAAGGATTGTAAATATATGGCATGATGTTACATAAATAAATTTTAACACAGTTATTGCTATAGATCAATTATATATTTTAGCTATAAAGTTTATAATAA
The DNA here is from genome assembly GCA_018250295.1 of Spathilepia clonius. Lineage (NCBI taxonomy): Eukaryota > Metazoa > Arthropoda > Insecta > Lepidoptera > Hesperiidae > Spathilepia > Spathilepia clonius. The sequence continues at coordinate 2,025 of DWRA01003284.1, read as the reverse complement.
ATCGTTCAGAAAATATTCAGTGTATTACATGTTTCACTATAGTAAAATTCTATTATTTATCTAAGTAAGAGTCGCTAAATAATTTGTAGTGTTTAAAATAAATTGTTGCCGCTTTCAAGGTGATCACTATTATCTGGAAACAGAGTTCATTACGGTAAAATTCTTTTAGCTCAAGTAATGGAGTGCTTTCTCTTTAATCTTCAGGTCCACTTAAAGCAATTGGTGTGGGAGCGTTTATATAATTACATTTGTTCAAATATTTGTAAGTTTATGCGCGTCCACACTTTATTGTGCACTGAGCACACAGATTATAATGATTATAATCCCAATACAGGCCAACGACAGGCATAGGCACGAAAATTATTTACATTACAGTCAACATACAGAATGTCAAATTAAAAGACTTTACATGCCGTTGAGAACCTTTTATGGGACCAAGATGGTAGTGGAATCTTTTGTGGTTCGTCCTTTTATTATTTTTAGGATGGAAGTAACAAGCGAGCAATATTTATTTTAAAATAATAAAAATCTAAATTTTGCATAATTTTTTATTAGATCATGACCGTTTTTTAACCGGCTTCCTTCTCCAAAGGAACAGATTATCTATTCGTCGCGTATATTTTTCGTATATCGTTATTGTACTAGCTCGCGTAACATATGCATAAAAAGGCTTAATCTTTGTAGTGTATGTCTTAAAGTAAAATATTGATTTTTGGCACTTGGTCAATTGAAGTCGATATTTTATAATGATTCCCTAGAACTAACCAAATTAAATTTGCGGGGTTAATTCTCTATAAACACAGGCAGGTTTTAAGATTATTTGTACAAAAAATACAAGCAAAGTTTCTTTTTAAATCGCTTCAAAGTTGCTCGTGCTGTCGTCAAGATCGCTTCCAACTTCAGACTAAAATCCGCGTTTTCTAAAAAAATACAAAACCATATATAACATTCGAATGACTGAAAATCGGCAAACGTACGTGGAGGTTAGATCTACAGGTATTAAGGTCTTCTATCTTTCTTCCGTTCATGTTACACTCTGTATATTAGTTATTAAACTGCAGAGTAGACCACGACGTACGGCCGAAAATAGAACCACCTTTGGACCACTCGGAAAGAGGGCAAGTGGAGACGATGGCAAAGCCATTAGTTTAAGGAGATTTTAATCCAATACTACTTGTAATAGTATATCTAAATTCAGCGTAACGAAATATGCGTTATGCCATTAATAACAATAACCACAACTTTATATTGGATAGGAACCGCAAACCAAAACATGGTTCATCATAATATTTAAACAGGAAAGGAGTAATGATGATAATTTACATGAACATGTAATACCTAAATAGGTTTTTTTAAATACGATTCTTTTCTGTCGTAAATAACTATTTGCTGCACTCTGTTTATATCCTACTGTCGCAACCAATTTTCTTCCCACAGATAATTCTTAAGAATTAAACCGTTTTACCTACAGTTTTATAACCATTTTAGTTAATAGATTATTTGATTTGAACAATTTTTACCACATCAATTTTTCACCAATTTCCTAAAGGAAATAGATTATCCATTCATTGCGTAAAGTATACATGTCCGGTTATTATTAAGTGATGCTGAGACTGATCGAAATAATTCAAACGCCTTTATATGCGGGTCGATTTATCAATTAATTTATCGCATAATAATGTTACCCTGAGCAAAGTAGTATTATATACTATTACTAATAGTAGTAGTATACAGTAGTAGTACCATATAGCATAATACTGTATTATAAGTTATTTTTCTCTGAACTTGGCGGACATGCTACAAAGTATCTACATTATAACTTTCTTACTATATTATTATTATTATTATTATTTTGTAAATTACCTAACGATAAGGCAGACGGACTACCTGATGGAAAGTAGCAACCGTCGCCTATGGACATATGCAACACCAGAGGAGTCGCCAATGTATCGCCAGCTTTGGAAAAGAACTCGTTTTGCACCTTTTTTTAAAGAGCCCCATGTCATAATGCGCCAGGAATACCTC